>CAMOHE010030570.1:0-39214 GCA_946598075.1 Artocarpus hirsutus
TATTATAGTATTTATATATATATATATTATATAATAGTATTAATCAACAATAATATATTACTTAAATATTGTATATGTAATATATTATATATTTTATTATTATTGTTAATGTTATTATTATCCTCATTATCAAATTATTATTTTAATAATAATATAATTATGCTAAACTATCATATATGTATAATATATATATATATATATATATATGAATATGAATATAAATAATAATAAAAATATATTTTTTTATAATATATTATTATTTTATATTAATAATAACATCAAATAATAATATTAAGATTGAATAATATTATAAATATTTAATAGTTTTGATATTATTTTATATTATTTATTTATTATCATCATGTAAGAAAATGCGAGATTCTTATGGTCTTGAGATTGTTGGGAATATGAGTATCACATTGTTGGGTGAGATTTAGATTACCCCAAAATAAAATAAAGTGAATCCCATTGGATTGAGTTTTCCAAGAATCCAAAAATAATAATTCTTGTACCAAACATAAAAATCTTGCAGATTTTCATTCCTACTTTCAAGATTATTGCATACCAAATGGTCCCTTAAGACTATTCGCCTTACTCTTTTTCTTTTTTGTACCACCACTCAGACAACCCATTCCCGACTCTCCCATTTCTCTTTTTCTTTCTTTACTAGGGTATTCTCCCAACAAAAAAAAGAGTGACATCGCCCCCTCCCCCGCCACCACTAAGGCATTCTCCCATTTTTTTTCTTTTCCCTTTTTTTTTTTACCGATTCTAACAAGAGACCATCCCCTCACATGTCTTCAACAAACAAGTCCCAAGGCCACCTAAAGCATATCAGATTCCCCCTCTTCCCACTACTATTCTATCTCTCTCTCTTCACGTTTTATTTTTCCTTTCCTTGCTCTCTCTTTTCCTAATTGCAAAGAACACTTCCCCTCTTGCAACAAACGAAGAAGAATCAAGATTTCACCAAGTCTTCATATTTGACAAGATTTTGAAGTTAGCTTCTCTTTCAAATATGGGTTTGATAATTTTAGATATGTTTATGTATGAAAAATTTGTGAAAAAGAGTTTACATGTGTTTTTGTATGATGTTCAATAGTTTCTATGCATTTTTCATGTTTTGGGACTTAATAAAACAAGTCGGATTGAGCTTTGAAGCTCGAAATTTTTAAAAACAAAAAACTAGAATTTTCTAGATTTTGAATTGGGCGGTGTGGCATGCCAGCCGCTAGTCCAATCGGGTAGTTTTTGCCCCTTTGGTTTTTTGTCATTTTGTGACTAGAAAATATTCCAAAGATTATTTTTGTGTTAAAAAAATTGAGGATATAAAGTTTGCATTTATGATTACTTTGAGTCAACAGACACATTGATAATTGAATTAACATAATAATATTTGATTGAGTGTTATTTCTGACATCAAATGCAATTTTTAAGGTTTTTGAACGTTAATGGAGCTTACCTTGAATTATTGTTTGGAGCTAACAGTATATGGATTATTTGGTAGCTCACTTTATAAATTATTTTGGCCAAGTTTAATTCTTAAATGATTTTTAAGAATGATTTTGGTTTAATATTGAAGTAATTTTTACACATTTAAAGAATTATATTTTGATATTTTTTTCAATTGCCAAAAACTAGCACGGTAGTGTTATATCAAGTTTCATACAAGTAAGTATTTATTGATTTTGTTAAGGTCTTGAGATATTGTTTCAGTAAGAATGATTTGTGAATAATTCTTTTATTTATAACTGTAAGTTTTGAACAATGTAATTTTAACTGATTATCTTACTGAGCCTTCCGTTTACGCTTTATTGTTTTTAAAATTCCCCTCCCAAGTTTGCAAATCATGGAGTATAAGCAAAAATGGTAATTTTCTTTAAGATTGTTGTATGAAATATATACTGTATGACTTGTCTCGATGTCAACATCTATGTTAGTCACGTATTATTATTTATTCTAATAAAGATAATGTCAATCTCACATTATTAATTGTAATTTAATTATACAACCATCATCGTGATCAGTTCTCCACGTGACGGTGAGTACTATTGCCGATTAGACTTCGGCTGAGCGTCTATTTATGTTTAATTGTTTTTATTTATTTTCGTTTGTTTATTTTGTCCCGGTCCCGCCCCTGGGCTCGCCACATCCAAGTACTTATTAACTTTTTGTTAAATGTATGTACATATGCATCAATTTTGAGCTTATATGCATGTACATAACAATAAGTAATTTTTTTTGGAATAATGTACATGATCACTTTTGCAATTCTCTATGTACACATTATTTTTTTTACCACATACCATTATCTTTTTTTTATTTATAACTCATGTATAAATCTTGATAAGAGAAAAAGTATACGTACAAAAGTAACTCAAACCTAAAACTTTCGTAAATTAATAAATTAATTTATAGATAAATAAATCTCATTTTTAAAATAATATTTTTTTCTAGTCCTAAAAATATTTATTTATAGAGGTCTTAGTGTAACTTTTAAGCAGTCACTAGTTAGTGATCCAAATCAAATACTAGTGCAAGCCCAACGTTCAAAATTTCCCCGTTTATATGATGTGAGTGGCCTTGCCTGCCACACTTGATCGGGGGTTAATGGTCCATAAGTCAATATCTATGTAAAAACGCTTCGGTGGTCAATTTACAATACAAAATCGTTATCACTAGAAAGTCTTAGTGGAAAACAACAATAAATATTATTTATTTTGCCCCAACAGCCAACACCTACCCTTAGCGATAGAGTTTCAAATTATTGCCTATTGAGGTGGGGAAAAATGTGATTATAATATCATGTAATGGCCCACTGATGCGATTGTGCTGTTGTCTTTTGGCGTAGAGCTTGGGGTCCACAGTATCACTTGTAATCGCTTTACTTGTTTATTTATTTTAAATCATATCATTAGGTAGAACACAAACATATAAATAGGTAAACTAATTTGGTGGTCAATAATTAAAACAGATGAGTTCTTTTAACTCTTGGACTAACCATGAGTGTGTAAATTAAAAATTTATAATGCATGAAATAAAAATATTTTTGATCCAAATCAAGTTGCTATAAAAATTTTGATCGAACGACTAAGGCAGCTTGTCCTATCAATAAGGTAAAAATATTTGTTCTATTGCAAAGAAGCCGTGATTGGTTGTAGGTGAGGATTCGGTTTAGGCTTTAAACAAATGATCGAAATTGATTAAGATTTCCCTTTTCCTAATCTATATTTAAATAGCACTAGGAATAAGAACAATATTTTCGCTTAAAGCTGGGAATAAGAGCACATTCTTTGCTTTTCACATTTGAGAAAGAGAACATCACCGATGGCTTGTAGAGGTGAGGAGAAGGGCGCAGATGTGGTGGAGAGCAGAGAATGGTACATGGCAGCCTACGTACCGGACGGCATTCCGTCGTCTAAGCATCTCAAACTGCGCACCGTCCCGGTGTCGGTCACCGCCGATTCGATCCCCGATGGACACGTCATCGTTGAGACCCTTTTGATGTCCGTTGATCCCTATCTCCGGTCCCGGATGACCGGCGCCGACGAGGGTCTCTACTTTCCTCAGTTCAACCTAAATGAGGTTATTATTTATTTTCATGCTAACGAAATATGACTTTGTCGCCATATTTTAATTTCATCTTTCAAACTTTGATCACTAAAAAAAAAAATAATGATAAAAATAGAGTTTTACAAGTTGATGATCACATGCATGCAGGTGTTAACAGCGTTCGCAGTTGCAAGGGTAATTCGGTCAAAGGACAGCAATTATTCGGAGGGTGACATAGTTTTTATTATATTTTGTCCTGTATCTGAATTTTGTGTGGTACCATCCCAGGCTATTGCTAGAAAGATTGATCCCAACGCTGGAATTCAATTGCCTGATTACCTGAGTTTGATTGGTATAAGTAACTCTATAAATATATATATATATATATACACTTCTCCATTAATTTTGTGTCGCAATTCATTTTTCTACTATGCGTGACAACAAATTGTTGTTCAATGTCTAAGACTACATTTTACAAATGATGACATATTTTTGTTGGGGCTAACGTATATGCATGTGTACATGTGTATACAGGGATTCCTGGCTTTGCAGCTTGGGTGGGAATAGAGATAATAGGAGAGGCAAAGCCAGGGTCAAACGTGTTCATTTCGGCCGCAGCCGGTGCCGTCGGAATGTACGCCGGCCAATTCGCTAAGCTCAAAGGATGTAGGGTCATCGGCAGCACTGGATCAGACGAAAAGGTACATTATTTAAGAGGGAATAAAACAAATAAAACACAAAATGTTTAGGTTTAATGTGTAGTTGTAAGGTTGCTAATTTTTTTTATTTTTGGGTTGAGTTGGTGTAACGTTTGTAGAAAGTTAAGTCCTAATTAAATCCTAATTAAAGAAAAGAATTGTTGGTGAATTATGTTTTGCATGTTTCTGTACATTACTTGGAAACGCCAAATCCGGGAACTTTCTTTCACTTCAAAATTTTCCTTTTGTATACAAGTGCGTGCTTGTGAATAATTGCTTAACTACTACAAAACCGTAGATATTCACCAAAAAAAAAAAAAAAAGAGAAAAAACTAATCGTGAATGATGACATAATGTTGTGAGTGGAGGGATATATGATCGAAGCTGAAAAGAACAATAGCGGACACCATGTCTATACGTGCTTGCTGGTTGAAAATTTGAAAAGGGCATAATCTATTTTAGTGGATATTTCTTCATATACATTGTGCATTATTTTATCCTTCTTTATTCTTATTTATTTTAGAAAATTCTAAGCTACCAACCAATTATTATTACTATTACTATATTATTGAGTCTATTGTGGATTTAACGTTAAATCATGCTTATAATCATCTAAATTTTAAATCGGACAACACAAAAAATGGATGTTACATTAATTCTTTCCCAACATCTCGCATCATATAATATCAGCCGTCTTATTAAAATCTCGTCGGTACGAATAATAGTAGTTGTGAGGCCTTATGGTGAAGGCACATCTATCCATTTTGTTCTTATTATCTTTTTGACAATCAACAAATTTGGAAAATGTTTTTTTTTTTTTTCTTGTCTAATCTAATTTTCATGTACTTTCCGACACGAACGGCACTAGTTAGTGACGATACTAGGTTAGGTCAGTCGTCTTTCAACTATATTAGTTTAACTGCAACAACAACAAAAAGGACAAGTTGGTCAGGAATCATTAAAAGGGAACATTATAATTAGCCTTGTTGTCAAAAGGAATCTTCCCACATTTCTTATTTTTTTTCAAACGGACAACGCTAACTTAAGATTCCACTACTCCCTACTATGTTAACCATTGTTTAATTAGTTAGCTCAAACTTAAATTAAATACATATCGTCTTCACAGGAACCCTAGTGGCTAATCACATTATCTGGACTTTACTCAAATATATTATACATTCGTAAATTTGTGTGTAGAAGTAAATTTCTACATGGTATTAGTCCTGGGAGAAGAGTTTAAATTGACTTTTAATTCGTGTTCTAATTTGGTGCTTATTCATAGGTCAAGCTCATAAAGGAGGAGTTCGGATATGATGATGCATTCAACTACAAGAGAGAAATAGATTTTGATGCAGCATTGGCCAGGTACTCAGTTATATTGGGTTTGGTTACAGTGTCACGCAGGACCATACCATCATATAATATATAAAAATAAGAAGAGCCATAAATAAAATATTAAATATATGTTACACCGAAAAAGTTACACTTTTTTAACGTCGGTATTACATTAAACAAAAATCAATATATTACCTTTTTCATTTTATATGTTATATTGTGTAACAGTAATCAATATCTTACATTTTTCATTTTTATGTGTTATATGATAATACGGTCCCACCGGCATGACTGTAGATGAACATGTGTATGTATATATGTATGTAAATTTTTTTTTGGTCAATTTTTGAGGAGAAAATGTTTCTGGTACGTTTAAGTAAGAGAGTTTCCCATCATAAAAAAAAAAAAAAAACAAAAATCATGGAATTAAAGACCACGAATTAAATGTACTTTTAATTAATTGTTCTTATAGGTACTTCCCTAATGGAATTGACTTATATTTTGATAATGTTGGCGGTAAGATGCTTGAGGCTGTACTTAACCATGTCAACAAGTGTGCCAGGATCCCAGTTTGTGGCATGATATCTGATTATAATAAGGTAAGACTTTAATATTATATATATATATATCCATAGAACCACAAATATATACAGTATTCATTAATTTGTTGCCAATATAATTATGTTTCTCTTGCTGCATATATCTAGATGACTTATTTATTTATTAATTTATTATTATTTTAAGAGTTTTGGCTGTATATTTCTAGTTTTGTAAACTTGTTGCATGAAATCATGTGCAGGTATGGACTGACCGAGAGGGGGTAAGGAATCTGCTGAATATAGTGGGCAAGGATGTGATGGTACAAGGTTACTTGGTGGGCACGTATATGGATCGTTATGAGGATTTTGTCAAGGAAATGATAAGCCGTGCAAAACAAGGGAAAATAAGTTCTAAGCACACTTTCTACCACGGAATTGAGAAGTTCTTGGAAAGTTTTGAATCTCTTTTCAACGGTTCCAGTTTTGGAAAAGTCTTAATTCAGGTAAAGTAACAGAGATGGATTCAAGACATATCACACACTATATGATCACCCATTAATATATATATATATATATATATATATATATTTATTTATTTATATGTTTGGAGGTTATGTTGGGGATCCCAGATTATTATTTATCGAACTTTAGTTTGCATTAAATAATTTGGCAAAGGAGTTGTACTTAATTTATCAATTAGAACAATGTTACTTTCTATAAATAATGTCATCCATTTGAAAAATAATAACTTTTCTTTGTTTAAAAAAATAAAAATCCCAGTTTTTATTGCCACGTTCTTTTCGTGCAAAAAAGTTTGGTATATTGTTTGAGTTCCATTATTTAATTCTCAGCCATTTTATTCAATTACCTCCAATAGACTTAATTGTTGTTTTGTAATTAGTTACTTTCTAATATTCGAGGACTAACTTGTCCTACTCTAGTATCAATATAAATTCCTCGACGATTTTTTTTTTCTTTTTTACACAAATAGATACTTCAGCTCTTGTTTTGTATTGTTCTTTCTTCTGAAAGTATTGGTTACGAATTAGGTGCCCTAATTTGATCAGGGCCAAAAACATGAGAAGAAAAAACTCACACATAAAATTTATATTAATTCATCCTTAATGAGAGAGAGTTTCATTAACTTTTAGCCGTTGTGTAAAATTCAATATGATGAAGTAAAAGTTCAAATTACAAGAGAAAATTATACACCACTCAACTCTCTCTCTTTTTTTTTTCTCTAACTTTTCAACCAAACTCTGATTTGGCAGCGCCATTAGATACAAAAAACTATGATGCCTGAATTTGACAAGATCAATCCCCATAAACCTCCACATAGGTTATAATTCATCTGAACATTAAATTAGGGTCTAGAATTTAACAGTACTAACACCGTTAAAACAAAAAATAAAAATGAGCATTAGTACAAAAAGGGAAAAAAGACGAAGTCGAAGAAGGGTAGTTAAATTTGGAGTCGTTGAAGGTAATATGACCATACTTTTTATGGATAGTTCAATGTGCACATGGACGTGCCATTTCAGCCAAGAAAGACAACTTTAACTAAGGTTTTGATAAAAAAAAAAAGTGGATTTTTAAAACAGAAAAACCATTAGGTTTATTTCAATAATATACCTTTATTTTTTATCACATCGAATTATTACCTTCAGATTAGATTTAAAACACATATTTATATCTTTTCTTGATCAGTCTTTAACTTTGACTTAAAAAATTACCCAAAAAACCTTTAAATTGAAAAATAAGAAAACTTTAAAAACATAAAATAACTTTATACTAAGGTTTTTGAATTCAGAAATGTATAAAATACCCAAAAAAATAAATGTTTTGTATGATTTTGTTTTTATTTTCTTCCTAATTTTTGAATGTTTTATATTTTTTTCTCTTTTAATTAAAAATAATTTTGGTCACTTTAAAAGTAAAAATCAATTATTAAATAAAGTGAAATATAAATTTATGTATTAAATCTAATTTGAATGTGTACATTTAATGAGATTTCAAAAACTAAAACCTTAAATTTTAAATTAACCTAAAACAAAAGGTATAAGTATCCTTTTTGTTTTCACTATATTAATTAGGTGACATTTTTTTTTTTTTTGAAAACCTTCTTATATCTGAATGTCGATTCTCAATTTTACAGTAGTGAAAATTGTTCAACTTGCAACGGGAATGATCTTATAAGGTGTTTTTTTTCTATCCCCTTTTTTTTTTTTTTTCCTTTTAGCAACTGTTATTTAAAGGGTCAATTTTCTTGTGGCACAAAAAAGTATTTTTTTAGGGACACTAAAAAAAAGTATGTTACCAAATAGGTTGTTTTGTTTTATATTTGTCCATATTTTAAGCGTATTAGCGGTTCAGGGACAAAGAACAAAAAACAAGAATTCCAAGACAATTGGTGAGAAAACAAGAAAATAATGACAGGTGGTAGTAAAAAAAGAGAGTTCAGCCTCTCAAAAAAAAAAAAAAAAAAAAAAAAGAAAAGAAAAGAAAAGAAAAAAGAGAGTTCAGGGATTAAGGGCAACACTAACCTAAAAAAAGATATTAAGAAAAGGTATGCACAAGGTAGAATCACAAAGCCCAAAAAAAAAAAAAAAATCATATAGAGAAAATGTGAAAAAAGAGTGAAAATAAGACTAACGCATACATATGAATTATGATACATACATACATACATATATGTATATAATAATATAATGGCGGAGCATTTTATTACTAGTGATTATTAATACACTTTTTAAACCAACCACAAATTTATAAGGTGCTTAAAAAATGTAGTTAGAACAGAATCTTTTGAACTAAAAACTGTAAAATGTGAAAATTTTTTACTGAAACTTATTTTTTTTAATTATTGTAGCATTTAAGAGTTTTACTCTATACTAACAAAAATTTTTATTAAAACTGATTTTGTAAAATACAATCTTAGATGTAAATTTTTAACCAATTAAAAATTAGCGGTAATAACATTCGATGATAACAGCCATTTTGCATAACTTATTGGGAAGCGCATAAATTCTCAAAAGAAGGGTAAAAAAATAAAAATAAAAAGGGAAACCACACAAGGTTTGTGGGGGAGGAATAATGACCCGAAACAAGGTAGCGTGGAAAGTGCTTATATTATATGAATATTACTCTTTTGCTCATGCGATCCCTATGCTCCCCATAATATCCTCAACCTCAAGTAATAAACCTACACTCAAATGGACTTCCACCTAACAAAATAGAAGAATTTTCTATGGTGGAGTGAGATATGGTATACCCATTGCATTATATATTTAGAAAAAAAAAGTACAAAAATTTTATGCTATGTAATAAAAGAAAAAAGAAAAAAAAAAACAAAGTTATAGACATATGCATATATCCCTCAAATAAAGCCCACATGTGAATTTTATTTTATTTCTCCTTCTTAATTTTCTTCACAAAAATGATTCTAATTAGCATACTAAAACCTTCAAAAAAAAAATAATAAGCATAATAAATTTTTTTGGTATAATTTTAACTATATAAATGGCGCTTGGGGGCTTTTGCCCCACCGCCGAACACGTGGAGAGGAAACACACGTTATTTATTTTTATTTTTTAAGGCATCCTCCGCCACTTTTTTAGATGGTTTTTTTTTTCTTTTCTTTTTTCCTTCTTTTCTATCCTTATTTGTTTTTACTCCCTCAGATCTTTTTTCTTCTTTGTCATCCTCATATATATTTTTTTGCTTCTCTGACCTTTAATTTTTTGCTCTCCTTTCTTTTTTATTTGCATTTTTACTGCTTTAATTTTGTTTATTCTCACCTTTATCTTTTTTTCTTGCTTTTTTCTTGATATCTTATATATATTATATATTTTTTGAACTATGATCCTCATAAATGTTTCGCCCTAATTGCTGCCCTTAAAAAGTTTATTCTATTCCTAACTAAATATTTTTTTATGATAAAACTCTTTTAAGTACTTTTTTTATGTACCTTGTAAATAATTTACTGTCTAATTCTTCTTAATTTTTTTTCTCATTTACAAAACATTTTCCCCAACTAAACTAAAGTATTAGGAGAACAATAAATAGGTAAACTAAATTTTAAAAGAAATTTTAAGTATTTCTATATAAAAAATGCAAAAATGACTCCGCTCTTATAACTAGCAGCATAATAAATGGTGAAGGGCGAAGGTATGTACTATGTAGACCCAAAGGACATTATTGCGAATGATTATTAAATTCCAAAAAGGTCCAAACGAGAAACATGCTTGTCTGGTGAGCCCATAATGGAAGGTGCTAGCTAGCACGCAAAGCACATGAAAGTCTGTCTCATCTCAGAGGAGTGCTAAATTCACACCCTGATTCAGATTCTTTTACGAAAACAAACCCAATCATTTGACATATTTTTTCTCTAACTTTTAAGGCCCGTTTGACAAAATAGTTTTCACCATAATCTCAATTATAAACAATAAAAAATTCTCACATGTTACAGTAACAAAAAACAAATTTACTACAGTAAAAAGTTCTCACATGCTACAATAAAAATGATTCCCACCACTAATTCCCACCATTCTCCCAAACACCCTATAAAACAAATGCACTTCATAATGAGTTATTTGCTTAAAACTTATTTACAGGACTGCCACTCTTTCTTTAACCCACGTTTATTCTCTTTCTACCCTCCTCTTCCCATACGGGGTTAGACTCTCTTTTTTTCTTTTTTCTTTTTCTTGAATCACTCCATTATTTTTCTATAACCACTATTTAGAAGATTGCGATAGTCTCTTTGCTCCAAATCTAACAACTTTACACATTCCATCAAAAAAAAAAAAAAAATGACCAGGAGCCTTTCTTTTTATTTTTCTCTTTCTTCTCTCACAGTTTTTTTTTGGGTGCAATTGCAATCCTCATAACAAAGTAAATGCTAAAGGATTGTTGTGTTGGGTTCTTCTACTTTTTTTGATGTGAACTTTTTTCAATACTTGGTGCTTTTTTTTTTGTTGATGTTGACGTTGACCTTTTTCCCCTGAATGTAAAGTGTAATTATATATGTTGTGCTCACCTTTTTTTTGGCTAACTATTTGTTGTATGGACTTGGCGACTTTTCCTTATTTTCTCTCTCTCTCTTTTTTTTTTTTTTTTTGTGCAAGATACATGAAATGTTTTTACGTTTTGTTGATTTTTACCAGACATATGTAGAAAGATAAACACGAAATTTTTAATTTGTGATTCATTTAAATTTCAATTGGTGATTTATTTAGCAACAACAGATTTGATTTATTAAGAAAAAAATATTCACTGTGTTTCAATAATGGTCCGGGTTTGATTTGAATCTCCCGTTGTTTATGCCGGTTTGGCTCAATGAGGGCATGTTTATTATTAAAAAAAGAGTACAAGTAGCCCTTTTTTTTAAAAAAATAATATATAGTGGTCCAACTCAAAGGAGCGTAACCGTATATTCACCCTGTTTCAAATAAGGCAATCTAGTAAATAGTGGTTAGAGAAAAAACAAGGTGTGATTTCTCCAAAAAAAAAAAAAAAAAAAAAGTCCTTATGGGAAAGAGAGAGTATATAGAGTAAATGTGAATTAAGAGAGAGTGGCACTCTCGTAAATAAGTTTTAAGGAGATGACTTATTAATAAGTTGATTTGTTTGAGAAAATTGACATGATACATATCAAATGATTAGGTTAGCATGTGGAAAAGAGTCTAACCGGGTGTTTGATAAAACGGTGAGAAATAGAGTTTCTATCATTAACTCAGTTATAAATAGTATAAAGCTTTCACATGTTATAGTAACAATAAAAAAAATTACTATAATGTAAAGCTCTTACATGTTATAGTAAAAGTAACTCTTACCATTGATTCCCACCACTTTTCAAACACCCCATAAATGAGAGTTTGTATTTAGCACTCCTCTTGTACTGAAATATTTCATTATATTTTGGAAGCATAAGAGATATAGAACTGACTTACCGATGATTGGGTGAAAGATGGTGTGCAAGACCTTTATTTTTTTTATTTCACTTTTAACACCAAGATTCCATGATAAGAAAATGCGTAAGCATTGGCAGAACTAGAAATTTTGTTCAGAGTAGCTATAGAGATAACGATTTATTGAAGGGATACAATGTTATATATTTTTATTATCAACTAAGACACCGTTATAATTTTTCTTATAAAATAAAGACACAATAATATTTTTTAATTATTTAACAAGGCATGTTTATAATTTTTTTACAAAATAAAGATATATCTAACTTCTTAAAAAAAAGATAAAAATTTAAATTTAAAAAATTGAGCAAGGATTTGTGCTGTAGATTTAAATAGAGTATTTGAATGAAGATTTAAATTTTTGTGAGAGAAAAAACTATAACAAAATGATTCAAACTGTGATTCGAATACCGAAACAAACACACCCTAACCTACCTCTGCCTAGGAGTTGAGTTATATGGATTCGGATTCAACTCTTACGCCACTTTACCATTCCATTTCCTTTCATGTCCTGACAATTTCATGTATTCAAACATAGGCATGTTACGATCTTGTGAAGGACCAACTTCGGCCAAAAAATAGTATCATTTTTTTTTTTCGCTCATGTTCTTCTTGATTGGTGGTCACCGCTTTAAAATTTAAAAATGAAATGAAGGATGTACTACTTAACCATAGAAAACCTACGATGAACTATCATATCAGGTGTGTATACATATATATTAAAACTATAATATTGATGATGATACATGCTATAATCTATATACAGATACCAGCACGTTACGAGCAAGTCTTCTCCTGTTACGACGAGGTACAACATGAGAAAAACAAAATATACTTTTCGTTCATCGCCA
This sequence comes from Artocarpus hirsutus, assembly GCA_946598075.1. Taxonomy (NCBI): domain Eukaryota; kingdom Viridiplantae; phylum Streptophyta; class Magnoliopsida; order Rosales; family Moraceae; genus Artocarpus; species Artocarpus hirsutus. The sequence continues at coordinate 12,945 of CAMOHE010030570.1, forward strand.
AATCTAAGAATGTTTTTCTTTTTCTCTGATTAATCACTGCCCTAAAAAATTAAATTTTAGACCCTAATAAAACCTAAGTAAAATGATCATAAAAAAGAAGCAAAAAAAGCACTATTGATTAGTCTCTAAGAATCCCATTAGTCGTTTGAGTACTGATTTAATTTTTATATGGCTTTTCAGTCAGCCTGGTAATTTTCTCAACATATGCTGGGCATGTTGTTCCAGTAGGAGGAGTACTTCAAGCTTTGGTCATGTTTACTGACTCGTGTCGGCGAAGCATTTTGCGGAGCAACGCCACTTGTTGCGGCAGATGTTTCCCTGTCGAAGAGATTGCCGCCGCCACCAGGATACCAGTTGGGGACTGGCATCGACGTCGGAAAATTGTTGAGCAGGCTCATCAAGTCATCATCCACGGAACTAACATCCAATGGATTCTCACTTGGTTCTACTCCTATGCCAACCAAATGTTACATTAGGAAATGAAAGGCTACTAATACTTGTAAATAATATTGTATTGTTATGAATAATTTTTTTTTTGGGGCAAAAATTTAACAACCAAGTCATGTCACATTTTTTTTTTCCACCAAAAAGGAAAAGAATACAACTGGCATTAAAGGATTTAAGACATTTTAACAATGTTGCAGTTTGCACCAAGTAAAATTTCATGTCACACCAAACCTCCCTACTCAATTTATTAAAAAATAAAAAGACAAAATCAATTGAAAGAATAAACTAACGTTAAACGCTTTTAAATTTTAACCAATTTTCATATTTCATATACATTATACTTACTTACTATCATACAATTATGTACAAAAATAACGTGTCATGAGTAATTACGTACCAATTGATGGCTGATCACAAGTACTAAAATTCTCCGTCCGGTTTTCATCATCACCACCACCACCACCAGTACTGGTCTCTCCGCTGTTCTTCAAAACCGATTCCCGAACGCCGTCGTCATCTTCCTCTGCGGACTCTTCCAAGGCAGGGCTTTTCCTTTTCTCCTCCTCCTCCTCATACGACATGCCGTTTTGCCGCTTCTCTCTATCGTTGCGCGACAAAACCCGCGACTCCACCAACAAGTCATCCAGCAGCCCGCCATTCCCTAATCTCGACTCATGGAACACCAAGTCGTAGTGGCACTGATCATGGGCCGTACTAGTACTGCTGCTTTTCTCGGACCGGCCCATTTGGCCCAAATCACCACCGCTCCCATCCAAAGGAGCAGGAGTTTGGGTCGAAGGGGGCTGTGACGCCATCAATCGGCCCAATGGATCGTACGGCGGCTCAATCAACATTGAGCTGAAAGTACCGAAAGTACTTCCGGGATTGTATTGAAAAGTAGGGGTGATTGGGAAGGTGTGGCTGACATTTGGGCTCAATTGAGAAAAATGGGAATTAATAGGCAGATCAAAATTACCGTCCTCACAAATGTCATACTTGAGCTGGTTTATCACATGGTGGGAGAAGTCGTTGCAGAGAGAGAGGTTGTTTTGTGAATTAAGGAGGGACGAGAATGAATTAGATGACGAAGAATGGAAATTTTGTGTAATTTGGTGGTTTTCTTGTACTTGCTGTGGTAATTGTTGGTGTAGTTCGTTAGGGTAGAGAGGAAGACCGGCTCTCTGGCGTCGCTTCATTCTTGTGTTCCAATAGTTTTTTATCTCATTGTCAGTTCTTCCCGGTAACTGGTAAAAGAAGAAATTTGAATTAGTGGAGTACTGGAAAAAGAAGTCAAAAACTAGGAGACAAAAGACACGTTTTATTAAAGATGAGGAGTGCAGCATGAAAACGCCGTGTGGGCCAAAAGAAGAGAGAATTGTGGGGGTGTGAAAGAGAGAGGCTATATTTGTGAGCTTGAAATGAGGTCATCAGGATAAGATTCATTACCCCACATTCGTCAAAATTTAAAATCGACTGAAGATTTGTTAATAAAAAGACAAGTGTATTAATACTATTTCCATGAATACATACATTGGGAACATTAGTTATAACCGATGACTAAAATCAATTTTACTTAAAAATATTATAACAGAGTTTTGTATTGTAGTATTTTTTTTTTCTTGATATTATAGCATATAAAAGCTTTTTGTTATAACAATTAAAATTTTTAGTTTTAACTCACATTATCAAACAAGAGATTAGTCGTATGCATATCATGTATCTAGCGTTGCATGATAGGCATATGTTGAAATTTAAGATGCTTTACTTTAAGGAAAGTAAAAAACCCAATGAAAAAGTTATACCATTATCCAAATCCTAAAAATGCACTACACGATTCAATCAGAATTGGTTGGTCTTACGATACTTGGATTTTAAAACTATAGGATAAACAGAAAATTCTATTAGAGTCCCTACGATATGAAAATTTCACTATTTCTAACCATTCGGAATCACACAATACAACGGATTGTTATTATTATTATAGGATACCAATAGAATTTAACATGTGCCCCATGGCCCCCATCATATAATTTTCAATAGAAGTCCTGTAGATGGAATTTAATTTCTTACTTATTTTGTGAATTGTCATGTGAATTATAATTTAGATTTTATCTCTCTTTTTTCTCTTTCTTTTTCTTCTTTTTTTTTTTTTAATTTACTTTTCATAGAAACTTGGTCTTGAAGCTTAAACCCATCAATTAAGTCCAACATACAAAACGTAGTAAAATTTAAGGAGAAAGCGTCAAACAAAACAGTTTCATAGTAATAATTATAAGAAAGCAAGAGAGGGAGAGCAAGAATGGAATTTTGCGCCCGAATTGGCTTGTAAGGACCGAAGTCATGTCAAAAAAGATAGTCAAAGTCTCAAAGAAGACCAAGAATAGAAGAATTAATCCCAAAAAACAAAAAAAGGAGTGGGAGAAAGGACAGGCAAGGAAAAAAAAAAAGGTGAACAAATGGGTCTCAATCAGAAGTTAAAAAAAAAAAAAACAGAAAATCTTTTCATAAGTGTACGGGGTTTTTGGAAACGAAGATCGTCAGAATCAAGAACAGGGACAGTACTCGAGAGCCAGAATCACAAGATCATGACATGAAAACGACGGGCAAATATTCCCACACAGAAGGATATCAAAATCGTATCTCGTTTCTGGCCAATTAATCGTGCCAATTCGCACACAATGGTGCACTCAAACACAAAACCGAAAAGCGAAATGAAGAATAAAAAACAAAAGGATGAATCAATGAATTACCTGAGAAGCCATGCGAGCCCATTTGTTGCCGAGCTTGCCGTGAAGTTGGATGATGATTCGCTCCTCTTGAGGGGAGAAAGCGCCTTTCTTGAGATTGGGCCTGAGATGGTTGGCCCATCGGAGGCGGCAGCTCTTGCCGCACCTTGCAAGGCCGGCACTCTCCTGGACGGCGTTCCAGTTGCCCTCGCCGTGCCTCTTCACGTACTCCACCAGTATCGCGTCCTCCGCCGCGGTCCAAGGCCCCTTCTTCAGCCCACGTCTGCCACCTCTATCCTCCCCCGCCGCAGATCTTTCCTCGGTTTTCGTCCCGTTGTTGCAATTGATCATCCTCCTCGCCATGTCAGCAGTGCTGTATATATATGTGTATATTGTATTTGTATATGTGTGTGTGGGGATGGGGAATATATATATATATATATATATATCAGATATTGGTAAACGGGTTGTCAATGAAGGAGGGATTGGAATTTGGAAAGACAGGAAGAGAATGGATAAAATTAACAGACTGATTAATTGCACAAGCTAATTTGGAGAAGTTCTCTTCTCGTCTCCCAAGGCACGACCTACTTGGAAAAATAGAAGAAAGAGAGAGAGAGAGAGGAGAGAGAAAGAGAGAGACAGGAAAAGACTCGGAGAGAAAGAAGGAATTATGAATCTTAATTGTCTTGTCCTCGATCGCTCCCCTGCCTAATTCTCTCTTTGTTTTTATGTTTCTCAGAAAGAAAGAGAGAGGCCTTGACGATTTAGAGAGAGAGAAGGGGCCAATAAAGTTTGGGACTTGTTTGTTTGTTTGGGATTGAGAGAGAGAGAAAGAGATAAGGAGAGAAAGACCTGCGTAGAGGGGATGAGGGGTGGATTTATAAATATTAGAGGTTTAAGCTTACATTTCGGTGCGGTTTGCATGCTAAGTGGTACGTCCATTAAGACGCCACACTAAAAATATATATTAGTCTTCCCTTCTTTACTAGGAGGCATATAATTAGTACGAATTTTTTATATATTAATTCATTCATATTTAATTAATTTGCAAGAAGGGTAATGAAAAAAAAAGCAAAAGCAAAAGAAAGAAAGAAAGTTATTTGACGAAGGAGAGTTCATTAGATTAGATGCAAGGGTTGCTGTAATGGAAGATGGAATTATAAATTTAGACGAAATTAGGATACTAATGTTGTACCAATAGTTATAGTATTATTATTATTTGCAAATATATATTAATTTATAATGTTCCTTTAAAAAACTAATTGCCATTTTGTAACTGAGAAAACCATACAAAGAAATCATTGCTTAAACAAGCACGTCACCGCGTGGAACTACATAATTGTTGTATCCTCGCACACTCTGCCTAAGCCTTTTTTTTGTTTTTTGTTTTGTTAATGAAATCTGAGCCTCAGCCCTCAGCCATTCTTTCGATGCCAATTGTTATAAATCTCTTTTTTTGGCCACTTCATTTTCAACTAAAATTTATAATTTCTACGGTATAAAGCTCTAACATACTATAATATTTGAAAAAAAAATTTAATTAAATAAAACCTCCCAAACATAGAGATATTCAAACGACTTATTTATAAGTGTTGAAAAACGTCTGTTAATACTTAGAATTTAATTGTTATGTTTTAAATTTAGAAACCAAAATTTTGAAGCAAGTTAAGGGATACAAATGCTAAATCACAAAAAGTCCAAGGGCACAAGTACTAAAATACATAAAAAAGTATTATTTTCCTATTTTGTTTTGTGAATTCTATCATCTATCAATTTAAACTCTGTTTATGGGTGGTTTTCTATTAATGTTTTTCCTTAAAATCTATATGCACTTGATCATATTAATTATATTTGAATTTAATTTTTTAGGTATGTTTTAGATTATAATTTGATATATTTCACTTATTACATAAAGAGCATGTTTATTTTTCATCAAAAGGAAAGAGAAAGTAAACAGTGATTCTATCTCCTTTTCAATCATGAGTTTACTTGTAATCAATTTTGAGAGTTTTGAGAGTCCCACACAATATAGGAAATGAGAAAAGAGAATATCAATCCTCTATATTGATTCCCTATCAAAGGGAAAGAATTTCATATTTACTTATATGTCCAAATTTAAATGTTAGTATTTGATGGATTAGTTATATGAAAATGATATTTTGATAATTACATTGAATAAGATTCTCATTACTAAGAAAGTAAACAATGGAAAGAAAATGAAATTGTTTACTATCATGCCATCAAATAGACAAGTAAACACTAAAAACAATAAATAAATAATCCCCATTATTCTATATTACTTTACTTTTACTTCCAACCCTATTATCTTTGTATTACATTTATTTACGGTATGGTAAACATGCCAATAATAAGGGACACTATGTAACAGAGTTGATAAGCACGAGTAATTGCAATAAACTAGCACTGAAGCAATTAAATTTTTCACCACGCTATGTTAATTGTAGCTAAAAGTTAGCATTTAGCAAAAATAAAATACTTGTCATTGTTAAGAACCATGTAGTGTCACAAAATGATGGCAAGAATGTGATGAATCTTTTTATTAGCGGTAAGAAGTTATTGAGTCCCTGAACGTATCATGAGAAAACGGGTAGCAAAAAATTCCTGCTAAGATCACTACCATAGGTATAACAATGGCGCGAGTTCCTCGTATCTATTGGCGGCTAAACCTTCAGCGACGAGAAGAAGGGTGGTCGATATCTTGTTTATGGGTCTAGTTGAAATGTTTTATTTGTCTAAATGATGATGAGTTTTTGGCTTGAAACAAACTCTTTGGAAAGGTTTTATATTTGCTTTTCCAAGGATTAAGGTGCAAAAAATCATGGAGTGAATGAGTTTGGGCTAAGTGATTGCTAGTTTATTAGAGTACTATTGGAAAATGCAAAAATGGGATTGGGCTTTCTCCTATTGTTTCTCAAATTGAAGATTCTGTTAACCTTCATGTTAATCTAGATTTTTGTTGCTGATTTGTTTTACCTTTTTTTTTTCTTTTATTTATTTCTATCTAGATTGTTTTAGGCTCACCATCTTGAGCCCTAAATCAGTGGAAATATATCCTTGATTCCCTCTGTATTGATAGACTAGTGGGATGGTACGTAATGATAATAGCAATAGAAATAAGAATGAAATAGAATAAAAAAGAAAATTGATTTATTTGTTTGGTTAGTATTTGACAAATATTACAAAATGAAATATAATACACATTTTGACAAAATTACCCCGATCTTTAATGTACATAAATTTTGTTTATTAAAATTTTAAATTTTTCTACACAAAAATCTTAAAAGATTAAAAAGAAAAAAAGAAAAAAACCTAACTGTTATTGGTGAATTAAAAAAAAAAAAAACCCAACTTGCAAGTTTCCATCATCTTTATCGTTCCTATCCGTGGAACAAAATCCTTGCACAAACCCCAAGATTCAGAATCATTTCTAATATACTTCTGAGCATTAGAATGTGGTTATGAGCAAAAACTAACACTCTCTGATGAGGGATAAGAGAATTTCAAGAAAAAAGAAAATCCAACGAGCGTAAAAGGGATCCATGGAAGAAGGATAGTCATTGTAATACCCCTTGTGCACACTAATAAGCTAGTGTAATTTTATTTAATTAAGAGAAAGAGTATTAACCATTTATTTACATTATAAATGCTATGGTTTATTTAAAATATTCATTTTAATATAAAAGAGTATTGAAACTGTTGTTTCATTTATTTTTCTTATGTACCATATATATAACATGAAAATAGAGGATGTGGAGTATAATATCACATCTAAAGTTGGTAATATATTTATTTACAAAACCATGACCGAGCTGTTAAGTTTGACAAAAATAGAGTTCTAAAATAAGCTTCAAAAGTTGATCCAAAACATGACATATAAACATATCTTTGTCTAGCAGCTCTGGACACTAAGCCAACCTCTAACCTTCTATATCCTCACTTGCAGCATAAAAACTGTAATGAGCTAAAGGCTTAGTAAGCAAAACTAATGCATAAACATGAACATTGAATTAAAATGTAATCAGACATTTCTTTTATCAGTTTTCTTTCAACAATTCTCTTTTTTTTAGTACTCTAAAGTGTGGTATTTAAATGGTAATGATAGGTTGTGGTTTATGCTACCTGGTCATCATTATTTGGCCTACAATAATTTTAATACGGGTTTCAATCTTGGTCTTTAGACCTTAGGTATTTGCCTCTTTAGTCTCAATCTTTTTGCCTTTTCTTATTTTGATTTTTCAATTTCAATGTATGCACCACCTTTCATTGGGTCCGCCGGTCCCATCCGTGTCTCGTACCTACTTGACCACTAAGCACCATACCCTATTTTAGTTAAAAACCTCATTTTCTTTTTAGATGATATCACATATTCTAATGGAATGTCATGAATCATGAATGCTTTTCTTCAATCTATATCATAGTCAAATAACAACATTTCAATCAATGCACCTTAAAACATAGGTAACATTACATAGTCCTATTATGTAGTAAACGATAGTTTCTGCTTACCTTGATTCCAATTAACACGTTATGTGAAAAGGTCAAATCCTTTTAGAAGATAAGATGTGCTAAGATCTAACATCATAAATTATATACCATTCAATTCGTTATAAAACAAACTCGTTCGATCAAATCATAAGTTTACATGACAAGGGTTTTGCATTGAATCAAACAGAAAATGTGTTGGGTTTTATAATGTCAAAATGCACCATTTTGGCTAAGGATTATGCTACACTACTATAAATATAATGAAACATAGAGATTAAATATTCAATCATCTCCACTAATATGCATTTCAGCTGCAAATTACATAATATCAAACTCATAACAATTTTGCCACTTGCTAGTCAAACATGGTTTTCCATGAATCATTAACATTTCCAAACATTAAATATCATCTATGACTGTAAATAGTATTAGAAAAACATCCGATACTTGAGAATCAAATACGGTACAACCCTTTTCCACTTAACCTAGTTTTGGATTTTCTTTCTACAAATTCAAAAATGACATTCTAATTAATATTCACTCATTTATAAGCATTTAAAATCACTCAATAAACACTTAAATCCAATCGAAATTAAAGAAATAATCAGATTCTACATAATCCTCAATTTTACAAAGAAACTAACTTAACTAGCTTAGTTTTGCTTCAAACACATTGAATCTAAATTTTCAACATTACAATCAAATAAGTAACTATAAAATTGTATCAAAACACCATTAATTCAGCATAAAATTATGTAAAAATGAAATGCCTTGTAGGGGGGGTTCAATTTCAGGGGCCTAAAAGGTCAAAATCCACTAATTCCAAGCTTAAAATGGTGAAAACAAGGAATGTTTTGTGAAATCGAAGTTTCTATGACTAGGTTTCAATCTTTATGGATTTAAGGGCTTTGAAAAATGGAGAGGAAGAAGTGGAAAGTGCTAGATGAAATTTGGGGCTGTTGGAAGAAAGAAACAAGCCAAAATGAACCTTCTAGTTCATTTGACTTGGTCAAAATCAATAAGAGAAAAGAAGAGATTGCTTGAGAGCTTTTGTCATCTTTTTCAAGGGTTTGACATGTGGAAAAGGATGCCAAGTAAAATATTTTAACTAATGGTTAGTCAATTAAATCAAGTGCAAACAAGTGCAACTTACGTTTTTATAACCTAGTCAACACATCATTCAAATTGCACCATTTTACATACTTTTAATTCTAATAAAATCTAGCTATTCTAAATGAATAAATAGGCAAAACAATTAGTTTAGCTACATTTAAAATGGAAAAAACACTTTGTAATCTATATTGTAACTGTTTAGCACACCAATCTCCCTTAACTAAGAACTGAACTGAACTTTTTTTTTACAATCTTAAATCATATATTAATAATTTAATGTCATATTTAATAAATATAAGCACATATATGTATAATTCAGTCTTAAAAATAATGAGAACTCGTGCTCGTAAGATGCTTTCTATGTGCTTGTAATTTGTTCATTAAATGCATATATATATAAAATGTCTATTATTGACTAATTGTCAGTGAATTGAGCATTACAATCCTATTCTATTTATAAAATTTTGTCCTTAAAATTTAATATACTGAATAATTCTGGATACTTATTCCGTATCTCTTTCTCTCTTTCCCATGTTGTCTCTTCTATTGAATGATTTCTACACAATACCTTAACAAGTTGAATCTTTTTGGTCATCAACTCCTTTTCTTTTCTATCAAGGATTTGTACCGGTTTCCCCTTATACACAAAATTAGAAGTTATTTTCAATGGCTCATAACTTAAAATATGCGTGGGATTTGGAATGTACGTCTTGAGCATGGACACATGGACGACATCATGTACACTGGATAATGAAGGAGGTAAGGCTAATCTATATGCTCTGTCACCAACTCTTTCAAAGATTTCAAATGGTCCAACATACCTTGAGTTTAGCCTTCCTCTTTTCCCAAATCTCATGATGCCCTTCATTGGAGCAACCTTTAGAAATACATGATCTTCAATAGTAAACTCTAGATCTTTTCTTCTTTTGTCCGTATAACATTTCTGTATACTTTTTCTGTCTTCAATCTTTTACATATCTTTTCTACAGCCTTAACGGTTTTCTATAGCATCTCTCGATGGAGTAATTCCTTTTCTTTAACTTCATCCCAATGAACAAGAAATCTGCATTTTATGCCATACAGTGTTTCATAGGGAACCATTTTAATTATTGTTTGGTAACTGTTGTTGTAAGTAAATTATATTAAAGGAAGCTTTACATCCCAACTTTCGTGTAAATTGAGCTTAACATATCTTCCAATATCTAAATTACCCTTTTTGATTGTCCATTACTTTGAGAATGCAATGCTGTACTAAATGCAAGCTTTGTTCCCATAGCACTATGTAAAGTTTTTCAAAACATAGATGTGAACTTAGGACCTCTATCAGATACTATTAATATCGGCATTCTGTGTAATTTTAATACCGGCATTCTGCGTAATTTGACTATCTTTTTGATATATAATTAAGCATACTAGTCCATGGTATAAGTGGATTTACCAGAAGAAAATGGGTTGACTTGGTTAACTCTTTCACAATCACCTATATAGAATTAAATTCTTTTTGAGTTCTAGGCAATCCAAGTACAAAATTCATTATAATATGTTCCAATTTCGACTCAGGAATCAATAAAAGAAATGAGATTGTTTCCTATTATGCCATCAATTAGATAAGTAAACACTAGAAAGAGAATAAATGACCCCATTACTTTATATTACTTTACTTTCTTTTGCAATCCTATTACCCTTTTCCTTGCATTTATTTACAGTTTTATAAACATGCCGTAATACAGGACATTATGCAACAGAGTTGACAAGTACGAGTAGCTGCAATAAACTAGTACTTAAGCAACAAAATTTTTTGCCATGCTATGTTTATTTTAGCTAAAAGTTACCATTTAGCAACAATAAAATACTCGTCATTGTTAAGAACTATGTTGTCTCACAAAATGATGGCAAGAATATGACGATTCTTTTTGTTAGCGACAAAAAGTTATTGAGTCCCTGGATGTATCATGAGAAAACTAGTAGCAAAAAATTTCTGCTAAGGTTAGTACTACAGGCACAATAATAGTGCAAGTTTCTCGTGTCTATTAGCCCTTAACCCTTCAGCGATGAGAACAAGGATGGTCGATATCTTATTTATGTGTCTAGTTCAAATGTTGTCTTTGTCTAAATGACGATGAGTTTTTGGCCTGAAACAAAATCTTTGGAAAGGTTTTATATTTGCTTTTCCAGGATTAACGTGCAAAAAAAATATGGAGTGAATGAGTTTGGGTTTAAGTGATTGCTAGTTTATTAGAGTACTGTCGGAAAATGCAAAAATGGGATTGGGCTTTCTCCTATTTTTCCCCAAGTTGGAGATTCTGTTAATCTTCATGTTAATCTCGATTTTTGTTGCTGATTTGTTTTAATTCATGTGATGGGAGGAAGAGGGACGACTGTGGTTTTGCATGTGACAAAGAAAAAGATGTGTGGTTGGGGTCTGATAAGGGTATCAGGGATGGTATTGAAAAATGCAGGCTTAAAGCGTAGGTATCTTGCTGTGCTCAGCTCCCGGTTCTCTTACCTTTTGTCTTGCTTTTCCTTCCCCTTTTAAGTCTTACTGGTTCTCTGTTTTCCTCCTTCCTCGGTTTAGAGACTGTAGCATCAACCTTTGTTGTGTGGTTTGCTCCTTGTTGAAGCAATAGAGCCTTTTAAATTAGACTCGGCTGCTCTCAATGATGATACAATGGAAGACTTGGTCAAGTAAGTGGCTGCTTGTCACTGCTGCAACGATGCTCTGAACCTTGAAAAAGATGTTAAGCTGGCTTCCCATGAGATGAAATGCAAGCTAGTTTGTAAGGTTCTCAGTCAGCGCAAAATGGGAAAGATTATTGTTCTTTATAGCTTGGTGGTTGCTTGGAGTAATATTAAAGCATAGCATATGCAAGAGGTTTCCCTTAAGGTCTGCACCTTCAAAAATGAGGAGCACACATGGTAATTTTAGATTGGCCGACATCAACACCACTCTCTATGATTGAGTTTCAATCCACTATTTTTCTGGCTAAGACCTTCCTTCCAATCCTTCAAATTGTGTTTCTGAGGTAAATGCTAGGTGGATTGGTCAAAGAGCAGGGACGATGCTCGAGTTAGTCTTGTTGAAGACGGCTTCCCAAAAGTGGGGAAGATGGATTAAGGTTCCTGTTAAAGTGGATATCCGCAAGCTGTTGGTGGTTGGCTTATTTTTGTAAGGAAGTTGTTGGTTCAATTCGAGAATGAAAATTATTTGGTCTCTGTTACAAGTGTGGGTTTTCCAACATGATTTCAAGTTCTGCAAAAGCAAATTAGTAGCCTTTGTTTCCAATAATGAAGGACATGTAGTCCAATTGTATGGGAAATGGTTTAAGGCAGAAGCCTAGCATCCCAGAGGACAAACCACCAAAGAAGATCATCTATATGCATATACTTGATGCGGCAGAGAAAACCACTAACCCGGTGGGGCATGTTTCAAGAAAAATAGACAAGGTAACATCCACTAATGCTAGGGAGAGTAATGGTCAAGGTGTGGTTGGTACATTAGTGGACGAGGAGCATAATTAGACAGAAAAAGGCCACCTTTTTTGTCCTGACTCTCATAATGGCTTTGAAAGACAGGCCTTTGATAAAGACTCTCATATTAGCTGATAAAGACTGTGTATGTCCGGATGTGATTAAGAGGTTGGCAGCGAGTGTAGCAGAAGAGGGTGTGCGTAAGAATGTGGAGGGCTTTGACAGATAGGCCTATGATAAATCAACAACCTTGACCAGGTTAGAGTCCAGACATCCCGCTAATACTATGATATATTGGATCTCTTTGCAGAATTTTGAGGAGAGTATAGCAAAAAAAAAAATATATAAAATATAAAAAATAATAAAATAATAATAAAATATAAAAAATAAAAAATAAAAAGAGACTAAGGTATGATATTTGTAAAACTGATATGCACACAATTCTTCAACAAGTTAAAAGCTCAATTGCTCACTTAAGCGTCATGAATTGAGCCAAGACGAAATGATACTTTTTTATTGGGATGAGCGTGAGCTCGTATTGTACGCGATTCGTGATGGCGAACACCATGATCAATGTGGCATCGAATAAGATTTTCTAAGTAGTCGTAGAGGAAGCCAACGAAGCATGAGGAAAAGAAGGAGGTGGAGGCAAGCTAGGCTTAAACTCGAAGCCTAAGCTCTAAAATCATGGCCATTAATAGATGTTGAGCTTAGAATTGAGCCAAATTCGTGAATTTTGAGTGATTGAAGAAGAGAAAATTGTACGTTTTGAGAAAGAGATGCGATGGAATAAGAATAGATCAAAAGATTTTCATTGATGTCGAGCTTGCTTCTACTCACTTTCTCCTTCTCCTTATTTTATGTTGGCTTCCTTAGTGACTGCTCAGCAAATCTTGTTTGGCTTCATGTTAATCATGTCTTTCATCATGCCCCCTTTATCCCAATGAAGGAGCACCCTTTTCTTTTCGGCCCAATTCATGACTCTTAGTTGTGAAATTTGACTTTTGACTTGTATGAAGAATTATTGACTAAAAAAAAAGAGGAAAAAAAATTTGGGGATGTGCATACTAGTTTTTGAAGTTTAGGGGGCGCAAAAATTAATTTTTATGAATAGAATATAACAAAAAGAGACATTTTTGTTAATGTTTTAAAGTTCCAAGGGTATTTTTGCTACCATTTTAAACTTCAAGAGATATGCATATAAATTTTTAATGTTCAAGGGGCAAGATAACATGCTTAACGAAAGTTTGGTTGACAAAAATAAAATCTGTCCAAAAAATATTTAGGAAAAAAAATCATAGCGTTTGGCATGACGAATGGGGTAAAGGAAGGAAAGTGGCAAGGGAAAAAGTTGGATGAGAAAAATACAAAACAATTATTTGGTACGATAAATTGCTATAGGAAATAATTTATTTATTTATTTTTACTTTGGACAATGTGTTAATTTTATCAAAAAAAAAAATGTTAATCACATTCTTTTTGATTTTTTGATGCCAAATAAAATTAATTTTTTTATTATGATCACGCTAAATAATTTTCAGGAAACTTATACTCATTCCTTCTATTCACACCCTCCTTTCTCTTATATCCTATCCACTCTTCTATCTTTGCACCTCTCCTAAAAAAATATACCTTACAAACTGCACAAAACTATTAAAAAAATAAAAGAAGAAAAAACAGGAAGTTAAGAATTAACATGTCTTAATTTTTAAATTTGGAAACTAAATGAGAGAGGAGAGTATTAAAATTAATTTAGACTGAATAAGTGATAAGTCTATAAACCTCCCCATATGATGTATTTTACATTACATATGTTTTTAAAAATATTACAACCATTTCTTGTCTTTTCAAAATCATATTTAAGTCCTTACAACTGTGGGATGACAAGCTAAAATTCAATACAATAATTAACCTACAACCATAATACATGGTTAGTGCATGTACCACCAACAAATTGTTGCTCTTTATTTAAATTTGTTTATTTATTTACACAAAAACTTTGATGCTTTATTTAAACTTGAGTTTGTTTGGCTGATATTTTCATTAATTCAAATAATATTAAGGTTCAAAAGAATTTCCAAACTACTTTATCAATAGTAGTGAGTGTTAGGGGTGTTCTTGGAACAGTGTGCCTAGTAGCCAGGAAGTAGCCTTCCTGGAGTGTTGCATAGAGCAACCCCCGTGCCCCAGGTAGTTAGATCTGTCATCTTCTTGTTGTTCGGCCCTAATACCAAATTGGGGTCCATCCGACCATGTCGACAAGGTTATGGGAAAGGCTCACCAAAGAACTGGCAGACTGGCCGGTCCTTGACCAAACTAGCTTCTTTGAGCACATTAACACTTCCACAAATGGAGGCAAACAACATCCCAAAGACCACCATGTGACACCGTCTCAACCCTACAATGGGCAGTCTTTCCTATTAAAAGATCGTAATACTTGTCACCAGCCACTTAGATTCCATTCAACTGTACACCCTTATCACGAGGAAAACCCACCTCACATTTAGTCCAAATCACACTATAAATATGAGCATTAACTCTATCTCAAAAGTAAGTGAACTCTCTTGCCTAAACTCTACCTCTCTTCACCTAGCTCACCTTCATCATGTACTTGACTTGAGCGTTAAAGTGCCCTTGGCAAGCACCACATCGGTGTCTCCCTCACTCCGAGGCATTCGTTTATCTTGCAGGTTCGAGTAGACCAAACCACCAGGAGGCAAGACAGATAGTCCGACTATCATATGCAATAGTCATCAACAATAAGGGTGATGATTTTTAGCATGATTTGCAAAACTTAAAAGAGATTGATAGTACCGTTCCAAAAAAAAAAACTTTTGAGGTAAAATGTTGATAGCATTCTAAAAAATAGAATTGTTTACTTAGTTGTCCAAAAAATTATCTATCATTTAGCAATAATTGGATTAAACGTATATAAATAAGCCAACAACTACTCTTTCATCTCAAATTCTTAATCTCTGACGACTCATTTCAGTTTCTCTTTCTTTTAATCTATTTCATAGTTTTGCATTATAAAAATAGATTCAGTTTATGGTAGTAAACAGTAGAAAATTGTTTTATTGTTGAGTTCGATTTCGTCTCCTTGTTATGTACACGTCAATAAAAAAGTAGTGGGTTCAAAACCTTCTTATACCTTGACAGAGGCAATGATCAACTGTTTTATTTCTTATCATAAAATTAATTGTTATGTCGATGTTTTAGTATTTGTTATATATTTCCAATTATAATATTTGTTTATTTTTGAACAAATTATAATATTTAGTTCAGCAGAATAAAATATCATTTTTACATTAAAAAAAACAATAAATTGATCTTTGCAATAAATTTTCAAGTTCACTTACACGTGGAAAAAATCAATTTAATTTCTGGAATGCATAGGATTCACTTTCCTTTTAGGTTCCCTTTGCTAGGAGGGATTGAGAGAAAAAATGATGGAGATACTTTAAAGGATGAAAAGGATTTCAGTAATCTTTTATGCTGTTTGATAAAAAGAAAAAAAAAAGTTAAAAAAATAGATGAATAAATATGTGTTTAATTTCTTATTTTATCATTTCATATTAACTTTTTCGGGAGGTCTACAGTCGAGTGCATTTTTTTACTCCATTGGTGGAGTACAATCCCAAGATTCATATTCAATCTCAGCTAGAACTTACATAATCTCTTCCACACCAAAGAATTTTTCTAAATATTTTAAACTATATAACAGTCTTTTCTTACCTTTTAAGTGATAGATTGTATAAATCTCTCCGTTAGTGGAGAGATACAAAATAGCGAGCCCGATTTAGGTCTCCTTCCATATCTCCTCTCCATCCTTCTCTCTGTCGAACCAAACAAAGGATTAGAGCTCTCCCTCTATCTCTCTTCCTTCACCCCTCTCCATCTCTCCTTCCCACCAAGCATACCCTAGGGGAAAGAAAGCTGTCCATCTTACTGGCCCCAATACTCATGAAAGATTTGGAACACCAGAAAACCTCGAGCTTATCTACTATGCCTTCTCTTACAACTTTAAAAAGTTACAAGAGGCTAAAATCAAAAGCCAAACACCAAACTAGAAGAAATTCTCTCAACATGAGGGAAACGGAAAGAAACTAAGATATCAGATAATCCATTAGTGTGCATGCAACAAAAGTTAGCTCAAATTAAATTCATCAAGGATCCATCACTAAAAAGAGTGTAACTGTAATTTCCATGAATTTTCCCAACGAGAACAAAAAGAAACCGGAGTTCATAATCCCATGCTACTCTTTCCAATTCACCAATAGAGGTAAGGAAAAAAAAAATTATACTTCAGAGGACAATGAATAAGAGCCATGTTGGATAGAACAAATTGAGCTGTGAGAACCCCAAAAGTACCTCCCATGTCCCATCTAACATCTTGGGATAAATCAACCATTTTCATTCAAGCTTCAACTGAACTCTTGATTTTGCCCATTTTCAGCTTCATACACAGTTACCACCAAAACCAAATTGGTTCAAACTTCAGAGATATGGTGATAAATCTACAACATTTCTTTGATAAAATCAAGGCTGAGTGTGTCCTTGACAATAAGGAAGAGTCCTAAAAGCACAACAACCATAATCCCAGATGACATAATTCTCTGCTCTATCTCTAGAGGAAGTTTTCTCCCACCTCTAGCAGCCTCTATGAGAATCAAAGCCAAGGAACCTCCATCCAAAGCGGGCAGAGGAAGAAGGTTTATCAGTGCAAGGTTAAGATTAAGCAAAGCTGCAAATTGGTACAGTCCATCAGTATCAGACCTCGCAACTTCCGCACCAACTGCGATGATAGCGACCGGTCCTGACACCTTGCTAGCCGTTTGAGAGAAGTTCAAAAAAGTTTGTTTCAAGCTGTCCAAGACATTTGTTGAGAGACCCCAAAACTCTCTTCCAGCATAACTGAAAGCTTCAAATATACTCTTTGGCAGAACCTTGGAGAATTTTGTGTTTGGTGCCAACTGAACCCCAATTTTGCCAGTCCCATCAAAATTCTCATCCGGGGTCACCCCAATTTCAAGGTCCTCTTTTCCCCTCTCAATCTTGAACAACAAACTCCTTTTGGGGCTCTTCTTAATCACATCAACAAGCTCCAAAACGGCATTAGGGCCGGATTTTGGCAACTCAGCCCCATCAACTTTAAGAATAACATCACCTGGGAGAATCCCATATCTTGAAGCCGCTGAAAAGGCTCTAACTTCTGGTACAAGTACACCAGGAAAGGCCTCTTGTACAGGCAAACCAACTGACAAAACTTGCACAAATATTATTAAATAAGCGAAAACTATGTTGGCAACTACACCAGCCGAAATCACAATCGCTCTATCCAAAATGGGTCTGTTCTTGAGCAAGTTTTCATCGTCTACAGGGATATCACTCTCGGGGTCATTATCAGGAAACCCCACAAACCCGCCTAAAGGAAACGCCCTAAGGGAGTACTCCACGTTCTTAGCATTGAATTTAGCTAAAATTGGACCGAACCCAACCGCGAATTTACTTACGTGGATGCCTTGCAGATAAGCAGCGAGGAAGTGACCACTTTCATGGACGATGATTATGGCCGTCAACACCGCGGCAGCCTCCAAAACCGACTGAGCGCTCTCCAAGTTGCCGAAATCGAATCCGGAGATAGCCCAAGTCTTGAACTTGAACAACCTTTTGTTTTTGTGCGTCTTTTTGTGGAAAAATTGCCTCTTGTTTTGGAGAAGATTGGAGGAGAAAGAATGAGACAGAGGGGGTTTTGAGAAGTGGAACTCGGCTTTGAAAGGGAAACTAGAAATGGGAGTTTTCGATTTGGTTAATCTAAGTAAGGAAAAATAAGAGGAAGATGGTGGAGAAGAGGAGAGATTTACCACCACCATGGTTTCCACTTCTTTGGTGTGTGTGCTAGTGTTTTTATGAAGGATTAGATTAGGAAGGAAAAAGTTGGGTTTAGTGTGAGAGGAGGGCAATGAAGGTGGAACCACAGAGGAATGGATAATTCATAATCCATTTTTTGTGTTTTTAGGTTTGTGGAGGGGAAGTGAAGTGAAGGAGACGTCCCCTTACTTTTATTCTCCATACAAGTTGTCGTTATTTATTTATTTATTTATTTATTTATTTTTTATGGATTGGATGGAAGTTTTGGGTCCCGTTTTCCCATTCCAAAAAAAAAAAAAAAGTTTTGGGTTTTAACTTTCTTTCGAATTCCAGCATTTGGAGAGTGTGATCCACAAAAGCACGGCCCAAACTTGTCGGAGTTAATCTCACATCGGCTTGTTTTGCACCTACATCCAAAACGACACAAAATTGTCTTATGAGTTTATTTTAAGTAAAACTTTGATGCTTTTTTATGAAATTTCAATTTTTTAACCGTTTAATTGCATGTTAGCTTGAGAAAAGGCAATATAGAAGGGCAACGGGAATTCAAGTATTTATAGCAAAGGTGAAGACAACGCTTAGGATTAGAGTGAGGAAAGATTCAAGATTAATATGTTGAGTGAGGAAAGATTCGAGATTAATTTGAAAAGAAAATTAAAAAAAAAATTGATGCCTTAATGGCAAAAGTATTAAAAAGTGTAGAGTTACATTTTATTCTAAAAAGCTTAGGAAGAAGTTTTTGTGCCATTTTGAGCTACAATGCCCCCCCAAAAGTAGCATTTTTTATGAAATAAATTTGAAATTTACCGTTGTAGTTTTGTAGTTTGTATTTTGAAGTAGAGGAGCGAAAATGATTTGAAAGACAATGAATAGAATATTTGGCTCTATACATGAGCTAACTTTCAATGGTGTACAAAGAAAAGCTGATTTATCTTTTTCTTTTTTTTTTAAGGAAAAGCTGGTTTATCCTTTATGCTATGTATTATGTTGTTATTCAAAAATTATACGTAGTTCTACATTTTAATATCATTAAATTACATCTACTACATGAATCTATTCACCTTCTTGATTGACACTCGATTTTGAACTAAAAATACTCAAAATACCTAGAACCATGAGAAATTTAGAAAAAAGACTCCAAAAAATAAAAATTCAAGGGGTGAGGTTTTTATTTATTAGAATTTTTCTGTCTATTTTTCTTTTTCTTTTTTAAGATTTTTTATTTGTTTTTCTTGTTGTCAAGGATATTTTGGACATTTTATATCAAAACCAAGTGTTGAATGATATGACTTCGTATTACACATGTAAAATGATGCTGTAAAATACAACATTTAGAAGTGCAAGGTATTCTTTCTTAATAAAAACAAAATAAATTGTATAAAAAGATAAGTAATCCAAATATATAAGTGAATGGGAAAAATTACATCGATTTTTTTTTTTTTTTGGGTGGGGAAGAGGGGGAAGTACAACAATTGAAAGAGAATACTTAGTAATGTATGAATTTATACCTTGCTTAATAAAAACAAAATATATTGCATGAAAAGATAAGTAATCCAAATATATAAGTGAATGGGAAAAATTACATCATTTTTTTTTTTTTTTAGGGGTGGTGAATTACAACAATTGAAAGAGAATAATTAGCAATGTATGAATTTGAACGAATCCTGGGTAAAAGAAAAGGAAAAAAAAAAAAAAACATTATATTAGACTGGTAATGATGAAAGTCATAATACAAATTGTCCCATAGTTATATATTAGCAAAAAAAAAAAAAGTTCCAAAATTATATAAAAATTTAAAAGGCCCTTTTATTAAAATAAATAGATAAAATTCGTAACAACCACAAAACAAAAACGAGAGAGAAGATAAAAATTGCAATGCAAGTTCGGCCAAATTAGTGTGCCCTTTGCTTCGTAGTTGACATTTCCTTTAGCCTGTTACTTTTGGCTTTTGCCAGACTTTTTCTAAGAGACTTGCTAAGCCATCTCTAATGAAAACATCCTTGTGCCAATATCATATTTTGCACTGAAAAGGTGAAAAAACAAACTTAATATGTTTATACTTTGGTACTTGATTGTGTACTATTACTTTAAATGTTGTATCTACTTTTATTATGCTCCTTTAGTTTCTTAATAACTCATAATTATTAAAATTTATAGAGATAATTAATCTTAAAATAAGTTGAAATGTAATGATTAAATGAAAAATCAATATATCAATAAGTAATAACTAATATGCTAGAATTTTTCGTATGTTATTTTGGGTGTCAAATATAGTTTATGTAGCATTAAAATTGGCACTATATTGTGGAGTGATTTTAGCGTATTAGTTTGATTTCACATTAAAGATTAAAATGCTCTAAGAAAGTTATCATATTGAAAAACCACACGTGGTATACTTAGAGAGTATTTGGGAATAAAATTAAAAATTAAAGTTGAAATAACATGTGAGAGCTTTTACTGTAGTATGTGAGAACTTTACACTATAACAATTAAGACTTTAGAGTTAAAACTTAATTCCCAAATATACTCTCAGTTATTTAATAAGATAAATGTGAAATATATCAATAATGTTAGTAAAAATATCTTGAAATGTTAATGAAAATGTTTATTTATTGATACTAGAGAACATAATTAACATATCTTATATCATTGTTTATAACTTTTTTTTTAATATAAGGGGAGGATTGAATGCCACTATATTTAGTGAGGCTCAGGGTGTTTCGAACCCTTAATCTATAGCTAGAGTAGGGAGGAGGAGGGTCCAAATTAACCAATTAATTAATAAGATTATTAATACTAATGGCCCTAAAATTTTAAAGTGTCTCTCACTTTACTCCCTACACTTAAAAAATCACTACCTTACTCTTAAACTTTAAACTCTTCATTTTGCCTCTTGAATTTTAAAACTCATGATTTTGCCCTCATTTCATAGCTCTTTATTTTGTCTCCTATTTTCTTATTTCCTATTTAAATAGACACAATTAAGCCCATATGATTTGTTCATATGTCGCTCTCATGTTTTTCTTCACGTTCATACTCTCATTAAACTTTTTTTATCTGCTCTTATTTAAGAAGGGTATGTATATATATTTTTTTCGATATTGTTCACTGATATGTCATAATTTTTAATGGTAACCTATCTTCTTTAGTATTCAAACTCAGATATTGACAAAAAATATCAACTTATTAAATGAGTTACACATAAAAATGAAAAGAAATTGTAGACAAATCATTCCTAAATGAGAGTTTAGATTAAAATAAATGAAGGCGTCAAGTGAAAGTGTAAACGTGAAGCAATATTTAGAAATGATAAAATCTCATTTTTGCTCTTACAAGTTATTCACGTATGAATCATGCGGGCTTAATTCCGTCTATTTGAATGGAATATCGAAAATTTAAGAGACAAAATATAGAGGTTTAAAAGTTCAAGGGAAAATGATAATTGTTAAAATTCAGAGGACAAAGTAAGAAGTTTAAAAAGTTCAAGGAGTAAAGTGGTGATTTTTAAAGTTTAGAAGCAAAATGATTAAGACTCTAAGATTTAAGCGCCATTAATGATAATAACATTAATTAATAAGAAAATGAGATAGATGAAGAAAAATTAAAGATATCCTAAAATAAGTGAATCAATGTTAATGCCTAAAAAATTAAAGTACATATAAAACCCAGACTTTAAAAGCTCACAATGTAGTACAACTAGACGATTGAAAAAAAGGAAAAAGGCATCACCAAATGGATTAGCTAAACGGATTATGAGGTGCCTTTTAAAAGTATAATTAAGTAGAATTTTATATCCGTGGAAAGTTAAGCATACATAACTATTTATAAAGTGGGTCACAAATTATGAATTGGTAACAATAATATTTGAAAAGTGTCTAGGTACTGGATTTGAATCAAAACTTTGATTCAAACTAATTTTATTATAATTTTGTTACCATTTTTTTTTCATGAATTTAAACAAGTATAATGTTTTCAATTCCCTGTTTCT
This sequence comes from Artocarpus hirsutus, assembly GCA_946598075.1. Lineage (NCBI taxonomy): Eukaryota > Viridiplantae > Streptophyta > Magnoliopsida > Rosales > Moraceae > Artocarpus > Artocarpus hirsutus. Next base: position 35,067 of record CAMOHE010030570.1, read on the forward strand.
AATATTCCTCCTATTGGTCTTTGCATGTATATGGTGCTAATAAGCCTTGTTTGGCAGTAGTTTTAACCGCTCAGTTCCCACCACAAACTCAGTTATGAACAGTGTAAAGCCCTTATATATACTACAGTAACAATAAAAAAAAAATTGCTGTAGTACAAAGCTCTCACATACTACAATAAAAGTGGTTCTAACTACTGGTTCTTACTACTCTTCCAAACACCAGTTTAGTTGTATTTTTTCTTACATTTAAAATGAGTCTTGGAGGAATATTTTTATTGTTGTTGAGAAAATCAAGCATAATATATCAATACATCTAGTGTTAATAGGTCCTTTTATGATAAAGTTTATGATCAATAGTGCATGTTTAGATAGTTGGGTTTGATCAAAATCACATTCAAATAAAAATATATATATGCCAAATATACAATTTATAAAACAGTGCAAATGGTTGAAAACCAAACCCTTACCTATGGTGAAACTTTTCAGGTTCTAGTATGGTAGAAGTCTTTATATTAATATTTCTTCTTTTGAAAAATGATTATATTCTTGCTCCTGACAAAATTATTACAAACAACAAACAAATTAGTGAATGAACCTAGCATGCAACAAATTAGTGAATAAAGTTAAGCCAAATTCTTAAAGGGCCTATGAAAAACTTTATTTAGAACAATAAACGAGTAAAATCTGAAACCCTTATTACTGCCTCAAGGTTTTGTATTGGAAATTGTGTCTCATGTTTCCTTACAATTTGAGGAGATTTACTGTATATTTGAAATGAAAAATAGTTTAATCCACCCATTAATTTAAGAGTTTTAATTCTCTATAACATATAAATAATTCATTAATCCTTTCTATATTATGTCTGACCATAATTTTATTGCATCTTTAACTCCGAATATTTAATGTCACTAACAAATATTATTTTATGACATGCTTGAATTCCTCTCTGTAATTTTCAGCATGCTCGGGACTTGGCCCAGCATGGGCTCAGGTCACCTTTGGCAGAACATTGTCGAGCAAGGGCTCAAACAGGACTCGGCCAACATGCATCTCATTTAGGAAAATTTTTATAAATATTATCTTTTAAGACTTTTTTTTTTATAAATGTCACATATATTTAAGTGTGGCACGATATAAACATATAGTATTAGTAATAATGTGGTACAACTTTTATAAGTGTAGTATAAATAAATACAACTTTTAAAAGTATGACATAGTATGAATTTTCTCCATCATTTGTTCTCATGGTTTCAAAAATACCCTCGAACAGTACCATAGAGATCACAAAAGCAAAAGTATAATAGACATACACTATCGAATATAAATTAGAAAGAATAGTAATCTAAATAGGACTTATTATAAGGATGATAACTGAAATCTTTCTTAAATAAAAAAATGTTGCGTTTCATGTTACATTTTTATGAATACTATTCTTTAATTTTTACGGATTTTGCTAAAAGACTTCTAGGACTGAGAGTGGATTTTAACACAACTTCGGGTGGAGGTGGATGAGGTTTCTATCACCATTGTAGCATGTAGGGCATGATTTGAAAACAAAAAGAATAATTGTCGTGACTTTCCTATAAATATAGGATTTTGTCAAATAGATGGGAGATCTTTGTTTTGTTTTGTTTTATTTATTATTATTATTATTAAATTTTGAAGATATCTGTTATAATTCTATCATTATATGACCTATGAATCAAGTAATTTTAGAATTACCAACCTGCTAATTGGAATGTACAGCCTTTTTTGATGTCTTTTCTATGAGTACCATTTTTGGAATAAGAATATGTGTTCCACAATTACTATTATAATAGAATATAATTATGACTTGTATCCAAAAATGAAGTGGAAGGGATATGTTCATTAATTGGACCTTTTTAAAAATAACACTCAATTAGACAATCTAAGTCATTACTTTTCAATATGAAAAGTTTAAATTGATAGCCTTCTCATCAAATAAAACTTTTTTCTTCTCTAAAATGCTCTTTTATTATGAAATCCTCTCCTCAACCTTCCCCATCCTTGTCTGTCACTGTGCCGCCACCCCCTCCAGCTCTTCCCCCCTCTCTAGCGATACCCTTCTTTGGCGCTACCTCCACGCCATGTAGAAAATCCAGTTCATTCAAGCTTAAGCAAAGTTTGTCAATTCCCTAGAAATTGGTAATTTAATATGTGAACTTTTTTTGTTTGAATTATTAATTTAAGATTGGGCCTTTATATTTAAATGTTTTATTTGAGAAAACAACACAATTGGTGCTTTTTTGTAGATTTTCGATATGTGTAATACTTTTTTTAAAAGATAAATAGTAATATGTAGACCGTTCGGATTGTTACTATGACGCCAAAGATCTTTGGCCAGTCCAAACAGTCTTATCAATTGAAACTATTTGCGCGGCCCCCTTGTTAGGGATGATTTAGTCATTTTACTAAAAGTGAATGAAAATAAACAGAAAAGAGATTCTTTTAATAAAGGTGTTATTTCTTTAACGGGTTTCAACGGAAGCTTATTTATTTTAAAAACCCGGATTAATCAGTCCATTTCTTTAAGAACATTGTTTTTAGAATTCTATCATCTTTGTAGAGTATAGTAAAACCAAGTAATGCCATTTTTTTTAATTTAAGGTGGGAAATTTAAATTCTATATCTTATGATTGAGTCGGGTATGAAACTATTATTAAGCTATGCCTATAACCAGGTAAGTAAGATGTGAAAATTAATAGTTATAGATTATAAAAAAATAATGTAACAAAAAAAATTGAGTCTGTTATAGTTAAGTGATCTCAAAATAATTCGAAATGTGATGATTAAATACAAAAGTCAATATTGCAATAAGTAATAATTGAAATACTAGAATTTTTCATATGTTATTTTGGGTGTCAAATATAATTTATGCAGCATTAAAATTAGCATATTAGTTTGACTTCACATTATAGATCAAAATGCTCTATGAAAGTTGTCATATTGAAAAACCACACATGATATACTCAGAGAGTATTTGGGAATAAAGTTATAACTTAAAGTTGAATAAAATTAGAATTTAAAGTTGAAATAACATGTAAGAACTTTTACTGTAGTATGTGAGAGCTTTTACACTATAACAATAGAAACTTTAGAGTTAAAACATAATTCCCACATATGCTCTTAGTTATTCAATAGGATAAATGTAAAATATGTCAGTAATGTTAGTAAAAATATCTTGAAATGTCGATGAAAATGTTTATTTATCGATAATAGAGAACATGATCAACATATCTTATATCATCATTTGTAACTCTTTTTTTTTTTTTTTATACAAGTAGAGGAGGGAATCCCACCACATTTAGTGGGGTTTACGGTGTCTCAAACTCTCAGCCTATGGTTGGAGTATGAGTCTAAACTAACCAATTAATTAATAGAAGTATTAACACTGAAACACCTGTTATTTTAACAGGTATGATTTTTGGTAAAATCATATGAATAAAAAAAAATATCACTTTAGTATTTTTACTAAGTCACCGTAGTAAATATTTTAAATCTACCTATCACTCACTTATATCAGCCTTGTCCCACTACATTAATGCTCAATTAAATAGCATCCTTATCATTTGGAGACATAGAATTAATTCACCTCAACTACCAGGAGACATCGATATGTTTTCTCAACCACCTTTTTAATGCTTCCTTCATCTTCTTCTACAACTTGTCCCATGTGTCCCCTCAATTATGTTGACATTATTTGCTAAAAGTCTCCGTGGGAGACATGATAACATTTTCTTTTAATGCTCATTTAATTCTATCCCGCTCCTCAATTAATTTGATGCCTATATATTCAACCATCACCACTATCTTCTCTACTTTCTCATTCTCTCCTTTCTCACTTCAATTTCCAACTAAAGACACAAGACATAAAGCTCTCTTTGCAACCATGACAATTATAATTTCCAGCCACGTTTGAAGCTGTTTTGGAGTCGATACAAGCTTGATTTTTAACCCAAACTTTGGTGTTTTTCAAAGGAGTTTTGAGGTAGGTTTTCTTAAATTCAAACTTGATTTTAGTATGTGTTTTCTCCATGTCTAATGCATGATTTTCATGTTCCAAGTTCATGCAAGTTTCTAATTATGTTAGTATACATATTTGAGCATTTATAAACAAAAACTTGAGT
>CAMOHE010030571.1:0-18469 GCA_946598075.1 Artocarpus hirsutus
ATTTGCCAAGATAGAATTATTAATCCAAATCAATTCACTTTATGTCCCGATCCAATACATCGTCACCTATGACAACGTGCCAATGTTTCTATTCACGGAGTCCACCTTCGATGGTCAAGACAAACCATCTCCCAATAGGGATATAGACAACATAACAATCTTTACATGAATAAAGCACCCAACTTTGTTCCCTCGATTGCGGATCTTATGATTTAGACCGTCACGTTAAGAATCGTGTCTTCTGCATAATCTGTCCATCATATGCCCAATTCTTAAAGGTTTAAACCGACAGTCTCAGACTATTGTTTACTTATCATACATTCAACAAATATGAACGTAAAGAGGACAAGATTTGGTATATGAATAATAAATGAATTCTTTATTGATAAAAATGTCTTCAAAAACTCATTACATTTTTACTCCTTAGGGCATACATGTCTAACACCATATACCGGATTCTTGTCCTTGGCGGAGGCAATATGCATAGCGTTTGCATGGAGAGTCACACCATTATTTTGCACCGGATGCTTTTCATCCCTTTCGTAAGTGTAGAAAGTGTAACCATTTATGGAATATGACCCCTTTTTTGGCATTCATTTTGCCAAAATGAGTGTAAAGTAAACTTTTCGTTTCCTTTTTTTTTTAATTAAACGAATCATAACTGATTCACATGAATCATTTATATATATATATAATATATATAAAGTAAAATGTTTATGTGAAACGTAAAAGGTTTCCTTCCTTTTTTTTGTTTTATATTAATATATTATAAAATCTTATAAAAGGATTTGGTTCAAAACCATATATATATATATATATATATATCTATATCTAAATTCAAAAATAAATCATATTTATTTAAGAATAGATTTTAAAATTAATCAATTAATTAATTAACTATTGCTCAGTTAAATGTGACAACATTTATCACATTACATTAATAATTCAAGTGTGAAATAATTAATTCAGAATTCAATAATTCTAAACCAAATATATATAATTCATTCTATGCATAAATCCAATGTAGTGTTATAGAGGTGGTATTGAGGACCTATGGACCTATAACCCAAACTCCAATAAATTTGATAATTAATTAAACTCTTTGATTAATGTGCCAAATTTATTAGTTTCAGTGTTATTCCACTAGAAACCTGAAATTGAACTCTTGAGATTATAGTGAAATTACTCAAAGAAAATAAGCGAGTAGTCCATTGATATAATATTACATATAAGTCAGTCCTCCATAAATAGTTCATAATAAGAGCTAGGTTCAATTTCTATTTACCTCTCTTATTATATCTTTATCCTTAAGTTCCAATAATCCTCTAATGAATAGTTAATTCATAATCTTATTATGAACGAGCGCTCTACTGTTCACACCTTGAATTATCACTCAAGAGAACTATTTTTCTAACTTCCATAGGGAAAGAATGGATTCTATATCTGTATAATATTATTCCCAGCCACTTATTACATTATGTTTTTAAGATGTTAAGTTATGTTCTATGCTTACACAAATCTTACCATACAAGTCAAAAAACATAATATCATAAATAGGAGTCTAATAAATACTCAGGATTAAGACTGTCAAATATATGATCATCATAGTAATAAATTTGAATACTCTATTTGTAACAGATGATTATTAGAGATTCATAATTTATCTAGTTCAGTTCTATATAATCTCATTATATAAAGTACCTCCAATCCAATGTCTCTACATTAATAGTCCGGATAATGACTATCTCATTCTAAATGAGATTAGACCATACTTGTAATGTTTAATTAAAGATCCTAAATTTTAATTAATTATTACAGACTATTTAGATTATTATTTATAAATTTTATCGCTAAGCATATAATACTTATATGCTAAATTTATAGTCACATAAATAATCATGAAATTTTCTCGATGTTTATAAATGTATTCATAACACATATAATCAACCAAAATAATAATAAATGTCACTTTATTTATTTGTTAACAATATGTACATTGTCATAGCTTTTAGGGCACCAAACCCAACAAAAATTGCCATAAGATTTAATAATTAAGTAGAAAGGGAGGTGGTTAATATATTATATTAGGTTACATGATAATCTTGGTTGCCACGTTGGTTACCAAGTCTAAAAAAGGGGAATGTTGGGTTTAAAAATATAAAAATAGTAGGTTTTTTTTTTGGAATAATTATCTAAATGTTATTAATTATTTTGAACTTCTTATCAGTAATTATTAAAGTTAATGGTAAAAGTTACGTTCCACATGACGTCTATAAGGGGGCAATATAATGTATTTTTAATTGTAATTTAACAAGTATATATATTTATACATAAATGCTTACTTTGATTGATTGTAAAAATTAAATGAGTATATCCAAGAGACAAATTGAAGGCGACGTGAGTTTTGGTTTCAATTTTCACTCATTTAAGACTCTAAATAAAATTCATTAAAACACAATATAGTTAAGAAGAGTACACCTACAATTGAACCATCCTTTTGAAGTCAAGGCGTACTTCCTGACCAAGTGGTTCAATTCCTCTTTGAGAAATAATTTGTTCAAGAACTATGCCAGATGGAACCATAAAATGACATTTTTCTTTTCAATTTAAAACAAGACCTTTTTTCTTCACATCTTTTCAAAACAACTTCCAAGTTAAGTAGGCATGTGTCAAACGAATCACCAAATATAGTCAAATCATCCATAAAAACTTTCCATAATCTTTTCAACCGTGTCTTGAAAATGCTCCTGATGAAGCTTTAAAATATAACTGGATCATTACAAAGTCCAAATGGCATACATTGAAAAGCATAGGTACCAAAGGCAATAGATAGGATGACCAACTACACATTCTAAGATTTGATCAATGAATGCAAGTGGGAAATGGTCTTTTCAAGAAAGCAATAGAAAGGATGACCAACTACACGTTTTAAGATTTGATCAATAAATAGGAATGCGAAATAGACTTTTTGAGTGGCAGCGTTTAACTTTTGATAATCAATGCACATTCGTTACCTAGTAAAAACTCTTATAGGAATAAGATCTCCTTTTTCATTCTTTATCGCAGTTACCCCATACTTCTTAGGTACAACTTGAGTTGGACTAACCCATTTACTATCTGCAATGGGTAAATAATATCTGTATTTAACAGTTTCAACACTTCATTGTTCACAACTTCTTTCGTTGTTGGGTTCAACCTTCTTTTGGGGTCACTTCTTGGATTAACACCTTCTTCCAATTGAATATAATGGGAGCAAATCAAGGGAATAATATCTTTGATATCAGCTATTGTCCAACCCAATACAATTTTCTGATCATGCAACATGTTGATTAATCGTTGATCTTATGATTCATCGAGTTTGGATGAGATAATGATAGGAAATGAATCATTGGCTCTTAGGAATGCATGTTTTAGTCCTTCAGGAAGTTAAACTAACTTAATTTTTAGGATATCTTTAGTGGATGCTTTTGGCTTTTCTCCTTCCGTTAACAACTTTTCAAAACATATTTGCCAAAACTTTGTTTCTTTGTCCAATGGATGTTTAGAAATATCAGAAATGAGATCAGGATTTTAAAGATCAGAACTTTGGAAGATCTCTTTAAGTATATCATTTTGCATTAGAAATTCTTCTTGAACAACATTGTTAATGATTTCAATGTAAAAACACTCATCATTGCTTTGAAATTGCTTTCTAATATGGAAAACGTTCACTTCAAGAGTCATATTTCCAAAACAGATTTTCATGAGACCATTTTAACAGTTAATGAGAGCATTAGCCGTGGCTAAGAAAGGTCTGTTGAGGATGATAGGAATTTCATATTCTATGTCCACCTTACATTGAGTGTCTAAAATGAGAAAATCTTCAAGGTAATAGAACTTATCAACTTACAACATAACATCTTTAACTATCCCTCGTGGTTCTTTGATGGACCGGTCTGCTAATTGCAAGACCATAAATGTTGGCTTAATTTCTCCAAGTCCTAGTTCCGAGAAAATAGAATAAGGATGAGATTGATGCTTGCTTCTAAATCTAGCAACGCTTGTGTGATTTCATGGGTTCCTATGTAACAGGTGATTGTGGAACATCCAGGATCTTTGTACTTGATGGGTGCTCTTGCTTAAGAACTGCACTTAATTGATCAATCAAAAATATAGTCTTTGTGACATGATGCTTTCTTTTCATAATGCATAAGTCTTTCATAACTTTGGCATAAGTAAGCACTTGTTTAAGTATTTGCAAAAAAGGAATGTCAATTTGAACTTGCCTCAAGTGTTCTAAGATTTGTTCATAATTTTCCTGCACTTCTCTAGTGGATTCAAGAGCTTGAGGGAAAGGAGCTTTTACCAAAAGCTCAATCATTTCTTCTTCTTGTCTTTGTAGACCAACTTTTTCATTACTCACGTTTGCGATGTTTGATTTTTCTAACAATTGACCGCTACAAGTGGTAACATGACTTACCTCTTCATCATTTTTTTAGTGTTAGCGGTTTGGTTCATGTTTGAAGTTCGAGATGAAACATTTTCAGTCAATTTCAAGATTTTTGCTGTCATTTGTGTCAAAGCAATTCTGATTTGACTTGCTTTGTGCTTCAATGAACGCTTGTAATGTATTCCTAAGAGATTTACTTGACAAGTGTGGATCATGCTAAGGAACATAGTCTCTTGGATGCATTTCTTCTTCATTTCCCTATTGATCTCCAAATGATTGTCCTTGATTCAAATTTTTCCTATTGAAATTTGAATTGTTTCTTCCATCAAGATTGAGAATTTTAGGATAAGGAATACAAGGTTTATGACATGTTCTTAAGGTATTTTATTATTCCTCATATACTCTAATCATTTCCTGATAAGCATAGTAGTCCTATGGTTATTGTTCAACTCTTCCACTCACAAAGTTTGTTCTTTGTGATTCAGCTCTTGTGACTACATAACTCTCTCTCATTCCTTGCTTTGGGGATTTCTAACTCCTTTGTAAGATTTCAACTTGAATCCTAAGGTTGTAGTTATCCTCTTCCTTCAATCGATGAATTCCAATTGATCGGGACTTATTAATACTATAAGAAATCTCTAATTCAGCCCACAAATGAACTTTCTTAGGAAATTTGTAAAGAAATTTCTTAGCCTCTTCAGGATCCTTGTGTAAGAATTTTCTATAGCACATCACTCCTAGATATTGACGATCGTGAGTTGTGAGTCCTTCTTAGAAAAGGTTGACAAGACATCAATTCTAATAACCATGGTGAGGATATTGACTTAACAAATATTTGAACCTTTCCCAAGGTTCATATAAATTTTCATGATCCTTATTAGAAAAAGTTAGAATATGTTTCTTGAGATTGTTGATCTTTTGATATGGATAATATTTTTGAAAGAAAGTAGAAGTCATGTCATCTCAAGATTTGATGGATCAAGATCTTAAAGAATACAACCAGCTTTTGGCTTTATTTTTTAGAGAGAAAGGAAAGAATTTCGATTTAATAGAAACAACAATGTTAGGGCGGTTGTAGAAAGTGATGACAACTTCCTCAAATTCACGAATATGAACATAAAGATTTTTGCTTTCTAATCCAAAAAAGGTTGGTAAAAGTTGGATCATGCCTGGCTTTAAATCTTGTTGTGGAAGATTCTATGGAAATACACTACATGAAGGAGTTAAAATGCGAGTCGGGTGCATGTAATCTTTCATCAAAATTCTTAAGGATTCTCACTGAGATTCGCCGTTGCAAATGGATTTGAAAAAAATGGAGAATGTGGAGAAGAGTTTGATATTTTTTACTAGGGTTTCCTAAGTTATGAGCTTTACCAAAACAACCTAGTTTGTTTCTATGTCAAAGCACTAACCTTAAGTGTTTCTCATTTTTAAATTTTTTGAAATTTTGATTTTTGGATTTCTTTTACTTTTTTTTTACAAGAGAAAGACAAATTGCTAAGCATTTCTTTATTTGGGGAGAATAAAGTAGTGAGTGAAAAACATCTGCCTTATTACTTTTCTAGATCTTGAGAATTATATGCTTTAAAGATGTTCCCAAGAAAGATTAGTAGGGTGAAAGCTCCTTAAAAACCAATCTCCTAGTCAGAACAGCGTTCCCAAAATGACTGGTATTGGTGGAATCTCCAAAATTAACTGGTTATGGGAAGGTTTCTGAACCTGTACCAGCCTCTAGATAGAACTTTCTCAAAATATACTCTTCACAAAACCATAATTTATTTTATAAAAAACCTAGCTCTATAGTTTTATAAAATTTTATTTCTAAATTCGAGACCTAAATCTAAACCTAAAACTAACAAACAACAACATTATACAAACTATAATTAAAATTTTTTATTTTTTATTATTTTTTAATTTTTTGAATTTTTTTAACAATTCACACTAATTGAAACGCACAAATATTTAAAATAACATTTACAAAGGATATAAGTAGATTGCTTACTTTTTTTCCTACTTAATTTAGCAATCTAACAAAATGGCGGCACCTCCTCAACAATGGCATCAAATTTTTGTTGTGTTGCCCAAAATGATTCTTTAAAAGCAGACGTTTGTAGTGTAGAAAGGTTTTTAGATTCACAAGAAGGTGGGTTTTTGAAAGATTCAAAATTTTTGGTTTAAAGTGGAAAGGGATTTTTTGAAACAAAACATAAAAAGAAAACAAATATTTTTAAGAATTTTAAAATAAGATTTTAAAACTTAAAATTAAAATGGTAAAGCTTTAAGAATCCATTATATGTTCATAACTGATATGAAATTTTAACTCTAAATAGCATTTGATTTATTATATCTTTTTCTCATTAATTGCAAGCCTTTTTACTAATTTTATATGTTAACCAAAAGTGACAATATAGCAAGCTTTAATATAGTAAAGATTTTTTTATAAAAAGTAACAAAATAATTACCCCTCACTAGTAATTTTGTGCACTAATTATCAAAATTATAACTGTTATCACTACAATTATAATTAATATAATTTGAAGATAGAAAAAATAATAACAAATCAAAATTATTATATTTAAATAGAACAAATTTTTATATTAATTTTGGCAGCACCTCATTTGATCAAATATCTAAAATCGACAACATGAAAAGTCATATTGCAGTAAAGGATATTCTATAAAATTGAGCATTATCTCGTTATTATTAATATTAATTATGCAATACAATTAAATTCATAAACAAAGCATGACTGAATTTATGTAAAAAATGGACAACATTACAACACTAACAATAATTATTAAAGAATTGAAAGATATAATTTATTCTAGAAAAATATAAACATTACAAAACAGATATAAAGTTAAAATCTATACTAAAGTACTATGCATTTAAACTTTCTATACTAATTTAGGCATTATTTTATTAATAAAAGTAGGGTCGGGGGAGTGTCCTAATAGCATCTCCTCCCAAAGGGGTACTGCTGAGTTCAAAAGACTCAGCAATTGAAGAAAGTAAGAACTAAAGATGGAGGCTAAGAATGCCTGTGGCAACGTAGAAGGGGAGGGGTGGTTTATATAGGGGAGATTTTTACTATTCTTATTATTTTAATAAGATTTTTAATGTTTCATCCTTAAAGGATGAAATTGAGAAATGAATGATTTCTTCCCTTCTCCATGCTATTTTGCATTATATACTATGCTTTTTTTTGTAGGTAATCTGGTGTGGTGCAAGTATAGGACAGACATGTTTGGAGCATTGGATTCATGGGCCTGAGCTGAAGCGACGGCTGAGATCAAGTCATAAGGAAAGGAGTAAACCAGTGCCTTCAAACTGTTGGATTGGTCAAAGTACTCGGATTGGATGGCAGCTGAATCGCGTGTACGTGAGCTAGTCTACACCAAATCGAAGACTGAATCTACGATAGTGAAGGATAGCTGGTGACACGCTGACAGCCCAAATTGATTCGGCAGCTTGATCATGCAGTCCAGGGCTTACCACGTATAATTTCTTTTGGTTTTTAATTTCTTTTTTATTTCTTATGTATTTAAGGTCCATTTTTTCCTATTTTCATGCCATTTTGCTTTGCTTTTCTTCGTAGCGAATGCGGAACAAGGCTTGGAGCGAAGATCCCACCCCTTTTGCTCCAGATATCTCCGCTCGTATTTGGGAAAGAGTTCAAGAAGCCAAGCAAATGGAATGGTCTGCTAACGGAGTGTTCGGCACAAATCGGGATTTCTCTTGGGATGCTCGTGTTCCCACCCAATCCCGCTAGCAACTTCCAAGGTCAGGTCAAATTAAGGTAAAATTATGCGGCCTTGTAGAGTCAAGGTCTAGCTATAGCGACAGTAATCGAAGACAGCTTTGAAATTGTGCTTGATCTCCAAACCAGAGTCATTGAGAACCGCTCTGTCATTGAAGTTGAACTGCAAGATGACTGAATTGGGCATCCTTGCTGCCGCAGATCTTGGGCTATTAGATGTTAAAGTTGAAGGCGACTGCAAATTGGTTATAGAGAGCGCAAAAAAAAAAAAAATAAAGGACTTTAAACCAATTTTTTAGGTGACATTGTGCTGCTCAACTTTTTTTCCCCTTTCTTACGATCATAGTATTATTAACTATGAAGACATAATTTACATTTTTTAAAATAGAAAAAGGGGTTGATTATATAATTATAGCTTTTAGTTTTAATTATTTATCAATTTATTATTTGTTTTAAGAAACTACAAAAGTATTCTTTCAACTTGAAAAACTTATTCAATTTTATTCCTTGTACAATTTGTTGAACCTAAAAAATGTAGAGATAAAACAAAGATATTCTTAAATTTTTTTCTAAAATATGTTTTTGTTTTTGAGAAAATTTTTTAAAAAATTTATTTAACATTTTAAAAGTCATAAAACTTAAAGATTATTTTTTAAAAAATTTGATGCATTGTTTTACAAATTTTTATATTTTTCGATCTATATGATATTTTTCATAACTGTTTAAAGGTAATTATATCGTTTTGTATAATTTTTTTTAATTTATAGTGATGAAATTGACACAAGTTTTTTAAATTCAAAGAATTCTTTTATAGTTTCTAATAACTGAGAACAAATTGAGAAATAATTAAAATTAAGAGGTATAATGATGTGATTAACTCATAGAAAAATTGCCACTAAAAGGTAATCACACACCCATGTTGAGCCTTACACTATGCTTAGCTAGCCATTGTTATAATTGCTGAAGCTCGTGGAGCCTTAATTGCTTGCTTTACTATTTGTTTTCGTTTTTCTTTTTCTAATACAGTTCAAATTTTCCTTTGAAACAAGCAACTGGCGCAAATTGGTTTTTCTTTTTCGTGCATAACTACAACAAGGGACAAGATCTTCTACAACACTAACCACAACCTCAATTCCATCCAACTATCAATATTAAAGCTACCTAACCTATTAACCATTGGATTGAACACTATCAATAGTGCCTCTCACTTGGACACTACCACAGTTCCCAAAATTGAATTTCTTTTTTATTCTATTGGCAGCCCCCTAAATTTTTCTATAAACTAAAAAAAAGGATGGATGGCACTAATAATAATGCTAGTTCTCTCAAAAAACGAAACAAAAACAAAATTCACGAAGTGCAATGTCTCCTTTTCTTCGCGCCATAAAAATTTCACTTGAATAAATCTCTTTTTAATTTATGTACTATCAGAAAGATTAGTTTCCTGCACCAGCTATATTCTTGCCAAGTCAGACGTCAGTGCAGCCCCTTGTATCATAAGCAAGACTTCTCGCAATTGTTTTCTTTCATTTGTTTCCCTAACTACCAAAACGCATTAGCAGAACAAGCAATTCAAGAAACGAAACGTCCTTCAAAGACATCAAAAGGATTTGCAAGCCAAGCGTACGTAGATTAAGCAGTAGCCCATACATGAAAATCCTAATCCTTCTACCCAAAAAGGATAGAAGGGGACCTTCAGTTAATAGAAACATGCATGTTAGCTTATTGGTGAGAAATAAGTAAATCGAACGGGAAAAGGCAGATTAAAAAATTAATCTACAACCTCCACTGGCTTGAAGCCCTTGTCAATTGAAGACTTGACAGCATCCACAACCAGCTGTGTCATCCTACTGGGAGCACTTTTAATAGCTCCTACCAAATTAGCAAACTCTCTCACCATGCAAGCCTCCTGAGGAAGATCCGTCGTGATAACATGCTTGCTTGGCTGTGGTATCCAACCCGTCACGAGCTCGTTGAATTGAGTTTGTGTGCCTGCAGAAAATTCGGCCTCCTTTTCTTGGCAAGGGATTAACAAAATCGTTAACGTGCAAGGTTCCTTTAGTTCCAATGGCAGTGATAACCATCGTCAAATTTGATAAGAAAGAGCAACGGAGCGTTGCTGATTTCCCGTCTTCCCAATGTAATGAAGTCCCACAAGCCAAAATAACCCCTGATTCATTAAGAACAGCTCCAGCCAAGGTTCTTACAGTTTTTGTGGTTTCAAGTTGGCAGCTCACAAGATTGATCGAATACGTTGTAACACCCCGAAGTTAATTAAATGGTATTAGAATGATAAATGGTGGATTAATGTGCCTTAATGAGCATTTTAAATTTAATTTGAATGTTTTGTGGAAATTTAGTAACCTTGTATAATTTTACTCTTTTAATGATTTTTAATTATCCTAAATTGTTTTTAATTATTAATTTAAATTTTTACAAAGCAATTTGATTTGAAAAATAGTGTGCTGTTGCACATAGTTCTGTGCAACCACTTTTCTCTGTTTTCCTATATTTATTTCATTTTCTCTCTCTTTCCTCTCTTTTCTCTCGCTTATTCTCTCTCTTCTCTTCCCCTCTCTCGATTACCCTCACTCTCTCTCAATCTCTCTCTAAAATTTTTGAAACAAAATTCGTTTTCAAGCTTCGGGATTGTGGATTGAAGGCTCGGGAACAAGATTCAACAACAAAAACAACGTTTTCAAGCTTTGATTCGAGGTTAGATTTTAAAACTCAAAGTTTTTCTATTTTTTCAAAATTTTCTTGCATTTTGGAATTTTAGAGTTTCTAAACCTAGAAAAGCTTCAATTTAAGTTAGATGGACTTAGATTAGCTAGAATGTAAACTTCATTTCATCAAAAACGGATTAGAATCAAGATTTTTCATTTTTCCTCTATTTTCTCTATTTTTGGATTTTTGTAAAAATCCTGTTTAAAACTTGTTTTAAATCATTAAAAAGTGTTCTATTATGATTTTCTATTGTTTATGATGATTATCTATGCCTGGGAATTGAGAAAACAAGTTAGATTTGAGAATTTGAAATTCGGAATGCCGAGACCCGTGCGTGGAAATTTCTAAAATTTCCTAGATCGGCAGGCCGAACTTCGTGTTCGGCAGGCCGGATTCATCCGACCGGCAGGCCAAACCTAGAGATGTTCGGCCGACCGAACCTGTTCCTCCGGCAGACCGAACTGTGCAGTTCGGCATGCCGAACCAGGACAACCGGCAAGCCGACCGAGCAAGGAGAAATTTTGTGATTTTCACCCGTTTTAACTGTTTTGAACCCTGATTTAAATTTCAACTTTGTACAATGATTTTATAAACCTAAATGGCACACTAGGACACCATGAGATGATTTAGTATCATAGGATATCTCGGGTTAAATGCTAATGAGCTAGTCTACTATGCATTTAGGATTTGTGCGTGGATCCGCAAAGCTAACGTATAGCGGACCGGAATTACGGTGTGGGACACCGGTACGAGTATTGAGGTAGGACTTCTACCCCTTTCTTTGGTAGCCGATTTTAAAATGCTTTGGCCTAAAAAAGATTTCTATAAAAATGTATTCAAATGACTTGTTGATAAAGGATTTTCATTATCTGTTTTCTAAAATAGCAGATTGAGATGGATTTTATGACAAACTTCATAATGAATATAAATGATTACATCTGATAAAGAAAAGATTTCATGAATCAGAGAGATACATATGTATATATATTTTAGGGCATGATGCCATCTCAGATATCGGGTTGTGTAGTGAACAACCTTGGGGGCAGGTCCCGAAACCCAGCTGGGCCACTATGGTGGTGAATTACATATGGTTTGCCCAAAGAAGGAAAACGGTATTCTTTCTGGTTGACTTGTTTGAATTATTTAGTGAAAGTTATATTTTATTAAATTTCACATTTAATTATTTATTTGTTTAATTGTTCTAGCTCGTTTTCTGTATAAGTATCTGGTTTACGAAATTTCTTTTAAAATTGAATAATTTTCAAATATAGTCCTACTGAGCCTTTCGCTCACGTTTCTATTTGTTTTAAAATATTAACCCTAGGTGGATATCAGCATAGGATCGGAGAAGAGTCCGTCGACCGGACTTACGATCAGTAGAAGAACTTGGTAGGTTAAATTGCCATTCAAGGCATGTAAGAATTTAACTTCTCTTTTATTTTGGACTGTGGTTGTATCATAATATTGTCAATACTACATATGTGTGCACAATATGTGGGCCAGTGGGACCCATACGCGTTCCACCCCATATTTAATTATTTTTTATGTTATTTTATTTGCTTAATTATTATAACGATTTATTTTATTTCCTTAATTTCTTATATTTAAACGGTTTTAAAAATTATCACTTTTAATCATAAATTTTAATTTTAAACTCTGTTTTAACCAAATCTTTACTTAATTAACTTAATTAAACCACCACGTCACCTCCCGTACTCCGGGGCGTGACATGAGTTTAGTACCTTAAAAGCTGTGACATTGTATATATTATTAATAAATAAACAAAGTGACATTTAGAATTATTTTGGTTACTTATATGTATTATGAATACATTTATAAACATCAAGAAAATTCCATAATTATTTATGTGACTATAAATTTAACGTATAAGTGTTATATGCTTAGGGATAAAATTTATAGATAATAATCTAAATAGTTCGTAATAATTAATTAAAGTTTGGGATCTTTAATTAAATATTACAAGTACGGTCCAATCTCATTTAAAATGAAATAGTCATTACCGGACTATTAATATAGATACATTAGATTAGAGGTATTTTATATAATGAGATTGTATAGGACTAGACCAGATAAATTATGAATCTCTAATAATCATCCGTTACAAATAGAGTATTCGAATTTATTACTATGATGATCATATATTTGACATTCTTAATCCTAAGTATTTATTAGACTCCTATTTATGACATTATGTTTTTTGACTTGCATGGTAGGATTTGTCTAAGCATAGACATAACTTAGCATCTTGGAAACATAATGTAATAAATGGCTAAGAATAATATTATATAGATATAAAATCCATTCCTTTCTTATGGAAGTTAAAAAAATAGTTCTCTTGAGTGATAATTCGAGATTGAAACAGTAGAGCGCTCGTTCATAATAAGATTATGAATTAACTGTTCATTAGAGAATTATTGGAACTCAAGGATAAAGATATAATAAGAGAAGTAAATAGAAATTAAACCTAGCTCTTATTATGAACTATTTATGGAGGATTGACTTATATGTAATATTATATCAATGGACTACTCGCTTATTTTCTTTGAGTAATTTCACTATAATCTCAAGAGTTCAGTTTCAGGTTTCTAGTGAAATAACACTGAAACTAATAAATTTGATACATTAATCAAAGAGTTTAATTAATTGTCAAATTTATTGTAGCTTGGGTTATAGGTCCATAGGTCCCCAATACCACCTCTTTAACACTATATTGGATTTAATGCATATAATGAATTATATATATTTAATTTAGAATTATTGAATTCTGAATTAATTATTTCACACTTGAGATATTAATGTGATGCAGAAAAATATTTTCTGTGACACATAATATAATGTGAAAAATGTTGTCACATTTAACTGAGCATTAGTTAATTAATTAATTGATTATTTTTTTAAAATCTATTCTTAAATAAATGAGATTTATTTTTTATTTTTGATATATATATATATTAGATTTTATTATTTATTAATATATATATATATATATATATAACATTAAACAAACGTTTGCGTTTGTTTTTTTTTTTTTAACTTTTTATATATATTATATATATATATATAACGAATCAGGTTGTGATTCGGTTTTTTAAAAAAATAACGTTTAACGAAAACGTGAACGTTTTATATATGTATATATAATAGAAGTTAAACGTATCATTTTGCGTGATTCCGTTAATTAAAAAAATAAAAAAAGAAAAAGGAAGGAAAAAGGTTAGAATCATGCAAAATATATCATTTTTCTATATATCTAATATGGTGGTTATTTTAAATTGAAAATCAATTGAAAAATTACAAATGGCTTAGATATAAAAATAGAGAGATTATAGTTATCTCAAGAGATTTTTCATTCACGCAACTTTTATAAAATACTCAGAGAGAAAAACTGAGAGTTCTTCGTTGTGAAAAAAAAAGTCCGCTATCTATAGCAGATTTAGGAAACTGTGAGAAAAATTTATTCTTGCAGTTTGACGCCCACTCATCTTTCCATTAGTGTGGAAGTTTGGATTGAAAGATCGTGGTGTCAAAGAGAAAAGTTAGGATACGTAATAGTTTTCAAAAAGGTTAGCAAAATTCCTAAAGCTTTCTATTATTAAAATTATATATCTATTCTCGTTGAACAAAGTTTTCAGAAAATTTTTGTTTGTCAACCATTCGTTTGTTCCACTGCTTTTTATATTGTAATTCCAACAATACCATCTTGCATCCCTAGAGCACCAGGACCTTGCAGCTGGGGCTTGACACGAATGTCATTCTTCAGAAAATCAGAATCAGGAGCCAAACTAAAGCACGCATATACCTGAGAGCAACTTTTTTTTTAACAAGTTTAAACTCACACGAGCATTATAAAATACAGTCCGCGAAAAATTAAAGTTTAAGCATACAAATCAGATTATTTTTGCCCCTTTCTTTCTCCTTGACATTACCATAAATCAAAAAAGGTCCAAATGACCGAAACAACAGTTCTTCGAAACTAAATTCACAACCCAACCAAAAGAACTCATGACAGAATCTTTAAGCAAACAACAGGAAACGGTATAAAATGACCAAATAAAGCAATAACATAAGAACAAAAAAGAAATGAAATTTTTATTTCAAAAAGAGAATATTTAAAGAAAAAGCCAAGGGAATTATCTTCACCGTCTTGAGCTGACCGAAACGATCAGCATCCGAGAGGAAGTCCTTCATGGCGTGAGTCCTGGGATGGTGCATCAACATGGTACCGTCCATGAGCTGGACCCCGCTTGATTCGGCGGCCTCGAGAATTGCGTCAAACTCAGAAACATTGAGGGAAACTCTTTTCTTGAGGGGGATGTGTTTCTTCTTGTTGGCGGCGAGGAAAGCCCAGTGGATGTGGAGGCTGGTGGGGAGACGAACGTATACAGCGTCGATGTCGGGTCGTCGAGGAGAACGTCGTAGGAGCCATAGATCATGGCGTGGGGAGGAAAGCCGTCAGCCGCGGCAAACACCTTGGCCTTTTGGATGCTGCGGCTGGCCACGGCTAAGAGAGGGGCATTGGGAGCAAGTGTGATTGCCCGGGACACCTTCCCGGTGATATCGGCACAGCCAAGGATTCAGTGGGGCTTCGACCGCCATGTTGGAACAGGACTGGAAGCTGCCGGAAGAGTGGAGAGCCTATAGGAGGGTGAGTGAGCTTTACTGGGTAATCTATACTTCTTTAACTTATACATATAAAATAAAAAATAAATAAAAAAAGTAAAAGAGAAGAATGCCCTTTTTTTTTTTTTTTGAAAGTTCCGTCGTTTCTTTGTATTCATTGCAATCAGTTTTTGTATGCGTTTTTTATGTTGTTTGCTTTTGTAATTGATGTGTTGTTTCAGGATGTTACCATTGGCATTTTTTTTTTTTTTCAAATCAAATATCATTGGTTGCTTCTTGAATGAAGGAGCAGCATACTCAATACGTAAAGAAACTGGTTCTCATTCATTTCAATGCCAAAAGCACACGTTGCTTTTGCCTATGTTGTTTGTTTCTTCAACATGTATGTGTGTTTTATTTTTTCTGTTTCTCCTATTTTGTACCTTTTTTAAAAATAAGGTTTTCTCCTTAATTTGTTTATTTCTTTTTTTCTTAACATGCTTTGTGTGCACGCGCTCTGCGCTCTTTTCGACTAGCACATAAATGAAAGTGAGAATAGTCTTTTCCACATTGCCCCACGTGCCTTTCTCACATCTTCTTTTTTATATTTTTCTCCTTTTTAAAATGGACTCTTTTTCGGTCCTTTTCTTTTTTTCTTTTTTGCCAAACTAACATAATTCTAAAAATAAAAATATCAGTATTGGTGAAACTAATGGTACTTTAATTTTAGGAAAATTTTGAGGAAAATGTCAATAACAGTGAAAAATTTAACAAAATTTATTGAAATTATGAAAAATTTATATTAAATATATATATAATACTTTAAAATACAATAAACATTGAAAAAAACATAAGCAAACATGATTTACACAATAAACTCTATAAGTATTAGATTCATTAATACCAGAAGCAAGTTTTGTGAGGCTCAAACACAGTTGGGATTCTATCTTGATTCAAACAATATTGGTAACATGATGTATTTTTTTAATAGTGTTCAATATGGTGATGAATTTGTCACATATAAGTTTGTTGACTTTTTCCCATTGTATTTTCATGGATGAAAAGTTATGAATTTTCTCAATTGTTTGATTCGAGATGGTGGTGGTATGTTTGGAGGAGGATAATTGAAAATTCCATAACAATCATAGTCTCCATGGTGAGGAAGATTGAATCTTGTTGCAAAGTTAATTTGTATAGGACAAATATTTATTTATTGAAAGTATAAAATCCTATAGATTATTTAAAGGAAAAAATCGAAGTAAATTTGTAAATTCTGACATTACCAAAATTTTTTAGACAAGTACCGAAATTTGTACAAAGTACACTATAGATTTTTCAATATTGATATTTTTAGCAAAACTTATCAATATTTTTTATATTTCTTTGATATTTTGTCAAATAGATAATATAGTGGGAAGATATTTTGGCACCTCAAAATTTTCACTGATATTTCTAAAATTTTGTCGAAATTCTCATTCTTAAATGCTTCTAACTAGTAATAGGGATTGGACTTTTTCTAACACTAAAGTGGGTGATGTACATTGAGAGAGTAGCGCCTAGGGTAGGGACGGATAATGGACCTTTTTAGTTTTACATGGATATTGAAACCATTAGGGAAAAGTAAAAGCTAGATATATTTACTAACTTTTTTTAGGGAAAGTCCCTATTTGCCAAAAACACTTCCAACTATTTTTTAAGGTTCTTATCATTTTTGTTACAGTGTTTTCTCACGCAAAATTTAAACCAAAAAAGGTTACACTAAAACCAAAAAAAATGTTTTAACTATTTTCCCAAACAGACTAAAACACTACGAAGTAACAACCATGAGGAGATAGTAGTTTGATGCAAATAGTATAAAACTCTCACATGTTATACTGTAAAGTAAAAATATGCTCTCATATGCTACATTTCAAACTTTAGAGTTAGAACTCTTCTCCTAAACACCCTAAAAGTAATGAATTAGTTTTAGAATAAAGAGCAAAATAATATACTTAGGTTAAAATGTAGTAAATAATATCATATAGTTTCAAAATGTCACTACAAGAAAATATTGATTACACGACCTTTATTTCACGACTGTTTCACAAAAACAGTCGTGTAAAGGGCAAAAATACGCGGCAAGTTACGCCCGTGAAAACGAAGACAGTCGTGAGAAGGTGGGAAGATACCACGATGATTTTATGAAAAAACCGTCGTGGAATACTGAGATACCACGACGGTTTTCTCCAAAAACCGTCGTGGTAGCTCTAATTTACCACGACGGTTTTATGTAAAAACCATTGTGGTATCTCTATTATTCCACAACGATTTTTTCAGAAAATCGTCGTGGTATCTTTGAGAGTTAAAACAAAAAACGAAGTTGGAAAATCGGAGCTACCACGATGGTTTTTGGAGAAAACCGTCGTGGAAGATTAGAGCTACCATGACGGTTTTCTCCAAAAACTGTCGTGGTAGCTTCGATCTCTACTACGATGGTTTTTCTCCGAAAACCGTCGTGGTAGCTTCATTTAAAGCCCTTCCCATCCTCGGCATTCAGACAATACATTTCAGAAACACACTTTATAAATACAAACACAGACCCTTCCAAATCGACCGTCGCCGTCTCTCTCCGCCTCCACACTCCTTAATCTCAGCCCAAATTGTAAGTTTTTTTTGTACAAAGTGAGAAATAGTTGTTGATTGTGTTGTATAATTATTAATCCGAAATTGATAAATAGTTGTTGATTTTTTTCTTTATTCCATGAAGTTGATAAATAGTTGTTCATTTTGTTGTTTATTCCGTGAAGTTTGTATTGTGGATCATGGGTATGATTTCTTCGTTTTATAATGAGTATGTGTAACTTGTTTAATTTATGATGGCCGGGTGATGTTTTTTTTATGATTAATTAATATATGTAGGCGTGGGTATATATATAAATTGTGAAATTAATTTT
>CAMOHE010030572.1:0-53439 GCA_946598075.1 Artocarpus hirsutus
TTGGCACTGTCATTTGGGCCATATAAATGAGAAACGCATTTCAAAACTCCATCAACATGGGTTTTTGAATTCATTTGATTTTGAATCATTTGAAGTATGTGAGTCTTGTTTATTAGGCAAAATGACTAAGACACCTTTTACTAGACATAGTGAAAGGGCTAATGACTTATTGGGCCTTGTACATTCTGATGTATGTGGACCATTAAGTTCTACTGCTAGAGGAGGTTTTCAGTACTTCATTACTTTCACAGATGATTTCAGTAGATATGGCTATGTCTATCTAATGAAACAAAAGTTTGAATCTTTTGAAAAGTTCAAAATTTTCAAAAGTGAAGTACAAAATCAACTTGGTAAAAGTATTAAAGCACTTCGATCAGATTGAGGTGGTGAATACTTAAACCAAGAATTCATTGATCATCTTAGAGATTGTGGGATAGTCTCACAATTAACTCCACCAGGAACACCACAATGGAATTGTGTGTCTGAATAGAGAAATCAAAATTCATTGGATATGGTCCGATCAATGATGAGTCAGTAAGATCTTCCAATATCCTTTTGGGGATATGCTCCGGAAACTACTGTGTTCATACTGAATAGAGTTCCATCAAAGGCGGTTCAAAAGACAACATATGAGATGTAGACCGGGAAGTCACCTAGTTTGTCTTTTCTTAAGATTTGGGGATGTGAGGCTTATGTGAAGCGTCAAATTTTAGATAAATTGGCACCCAAATCAAACAAATGCCTTTTTGTGGGATATCCTAAAGAAACTAATGGATATTACTTCTACAATGCTTCTGAGAACAAAGTGTTTGTTACTCGAAATGGTGTCTTTTTAGAAAGAGAATTCATTTCTAAAGGAACCAGTGGGAGTAAAGTTCAACTTGAAGAAATTCAAGAACCACAAAATAGCATTGAACCACCTATAGAATCTCAACTTGATCAACAAGTAGTTGTTGAGCCTACACAAGTAGCACAAGGCCTGAGGCGGTCTGGTAGGACACGTCAGAGCCCTAAGAGATATGGATTTATCTTAACTGATAATAATGATGTGATGATTGTGGATCAAAATGAGCCCACATCCTACCAAGAGGCCATGAATAGCCCTAACTGTGATAAAAGGCTAGAAGCCATAAAGTCAGAGATGCAATCCATGTATGATAATCAAGTATAGACTTTGATTGATCCGCCTGATGGTTTAAAGACTATTAGGTGCAAATGGGTTTTCAAAAAGAAAATAGACATGGATGGCAATGTGCATACCTTTAAGGCAAGACTGGTTGCAAAAGGTTTTAAGCAAACAAATGGTATAGACTATAATGAAATTTTTTCACCAGTTGCTATGCTTAAATCCATTCGGATTCTCCTCACCATAGCTACATACTATGATTATGAGATTTAGCAAATGGATGTCAAAATAGCGTTTTTTAATGGAAACCTACTTGAGGATGTGTATATGACACAACTCGAGCATTTTGTTAGTCTTGAGAATTCTGGAAAGTTGCAAGCTTCAAAGATCCATTTATGGATTGAAGCAAGTATCTCAAAGTTGGAATCTTCATTTTGATGAAGCAATCAAAGAGTTTGGTTTCATCAAAAATGAAGATGAGCCTTGTGTTTATAAGAAGATTAGTGAGAGCACAATAGTCTTTCTAGTACTATATGTTGATGGCATATAACTCATTGGAAACGATATCCCTACTCTACAAAATGTTAAATCATGGTTAGGGAATTGTTTCTCAATAAAAGGCTTAGGTGAAGCTCCCTATATTCTAGGCATTAAGATCTATAGGGATAGATCTCAGAGGCTTATTGGCCTAAGTCAGAGTACATATATTGACAAGGTATTGAATAGGTTTAGTATGCAAGATTCCAAGAGGGGATTCTTGCCATGTCACATGAAATTAGTCTCAGCAAGACTCAGTGTCCAATGATATAGGATGAGCGAGATCGCATGAATAAGATTCCATATGCTTCTACAATTGGATCTATCATGTATGCAATGTTATGTACTCGACCTGACGTCTCATATGCCTTAAGCATAACCAGTAGATACCAATCAGATCCAGGTGAAAGTCACTGGACAACAGTCAAGAATATCCTTAAATATTTGAGAAGAACTAAGGATGCATTCTTACTGTATAGAGGAAAGGAAGATGAGCTTGTTGCAAGTGGCTACACAGATGCCAGCTTCTAGTCCAACAAGGATGACTTTTGATCGCAGTCAGGTTATGTTTTGAATGGAGGTGCAGTGAGCTGAAGAAGTTTAAAGCAAGACACCGTTGCTGATTTTACAACAGAAGCGAGTATATAGCCGCCTCAGAAGCAGCTGAGGAAGCAGTTTGGATTAAAAAGTTTATTACTAGATTAGGTGTTGTTCCTAGTATATCAGATCCAGTAGACTTGTATTGTAATAATAACAGGGCCATAGCACAGGCTAAGGAATAGATCACATCAACGATCTAAACACATACTCAGACGTTATCATCTCATTTGAGAAATCATTGAGAGAGGAGACGTAAAGATATGCAGAGTACTACAAATGACAATGTTGATGATCCACTCGCTAAGCCTTTTCCACAGCCTAAGCATGAGAGTCATACTAGGCCAATGGGTATTAGATACAATTTTGATTGGGCCTAGTGCAAGTGAGAGATTGTTAGTGATGTGCTCTAGGCCAATTATGTAATGACTACATATTGACTTCATTACATTTGCATTTTATTAATAAAGAGGCATTTTCATTATTGTTCTTTATTCTAATTCCATGAATAGTTAATTATGCCTAAGGTCATCAAGTATGTGACTTGATAGTAAAACTCTTAGGTGAAAATTGAATTGTATTCTAAATTATCCTTAGTCAGTCATTATTATTGGGATAATAATGAATAAAGACTAGTATGAAGTTTGACTGATGATTATGTTTTACTAATCATGTGTATGAGATACTAAGTCAACTCATAGATACATATTTGAGAAATGATGTATTGAATCGACCTGCTATGAGAATATTGCATTGATAATTCTCATAAGTGATTCTCATCATAATAGTATTATCCTAGTCCTCTGATCTGAAATCACCATGGTTTCCTACATGATAAGTCTTATATTTTGACGCAATCTAATATTATCTTTAATAGGATGATGGAATGGATTGTTGTTGGATATAAAGTGAATCATGTGAGGAATTTGAGTGATTAAGAAGGAATTTGTCCCTCATTTATTATGAGAAAGATATCTATAGGCCCTTTGATAAGTTACACTGAAGTAAAATGTATGACCTTACTGGAATGAATTGATAAGGGTTATCAATATCAATCTACTCAAGATCGAGAAATAATATAATTGAATAGTATAAGGATGACATAAACCATGCCTTATGTTCAATCAAGGTATCTAGTGACAAAAGGACATTAATACTTATTGTGGATTAGGTTATGTCGGATTATTGACATTCGTATAACTTGGGTAATCATAATGTCTTGCTAGAAGCAGCTTATGATTTGTGGGCCAGAAACAGAATTTCAAGCCTACTACCAACGTTATGTGAACCTAAAGGGTCGTACACTTAGAACAGATTAAAAACGAATTTTAGATTTACTGTGTCTAGGTTCAATGAACCTGATAATGTCCAGATTCGATGTACTAGATATATCTGGGTTTATTGAATCTGACATTATCTAGATCTCTGAATCATATTCAAATTACAGATATTATCTAGCTTCTTTGAATCATATTGGAATTATAGTTTACCCTAGTTAAAATCTGACTCTATCTCGGAGTCAATAGATATATATATATATATATATATATATCTGTTTTAGGGTTTCTAGTCGAATTAAGAAGCAAGAAGGCGTTCTGTCATTCTAAATGGCAAACAACATTAAAACTCTAAAATTAAATTGAGTCATTTAATGAAAAGGAGAGGGTGTTAGTACACCAATTTGTTTTTAATAGAGTCTGTTCATGTGGATACCTACAGAGGAGGTTACTCTAAGTAACAACATCTGAATCCAATCTTGAAAACAAAAAGCTCGAGTTAGGGTGTCACGAGAGTGAACCTGCTCTCTTTCTTCCAGAAATCTTGCCCCTTTTTTTATCTTGTTAAGATTTTATGACTTTTCTATCAATCAAATCGAATTGCATGGATC
This sequence comes from Artocarpus hirsutus, assembly GCA_946598075.1. Taxonomy (NCBI): domain Eukaryota; kingdom Viridiplantae; phylum Streptophyta; class Magnoliopsida; order Rosales; family Moraceae; genus Artocarpus; species Artocarpus hirsutus. The sequence goes on from CAMOHE010030572.1 coordinate 4,149, forward strand.
TTGTAAGGGTTTTTTGGGAATTAATTTTAATTTTTTATTGCTTATTTGAATCACAAAATCCAATAAATCCCAACAGCAAGCACTTGAGGGTAATGGCACCTGGCCCCCACTACTTTGCCTCTATGTAAGCATCTTGTTGGTTGCAATTGGGTGTATAAGGTTAAGCTCTATTTCGATGAATCTTTAGAACATTATAAGGCCTTGCTTAGTGGCCAAAGGCTATACACAATAAAAGAGTATTGACAACCTTGACACTTTTTCTCCCGTTTCCAAGGTGTTGACTGTTGAATTCCTTGACTCGGCTACAATTCATGGTTGGCATCTCACTTAGCTTGATGTGAACAACTCATTCCTTCTTGGTGACCTCTAGGAGGAAGTTTATACGTCCTTACTACTTGGTTATCACCATGAAAGGAAGCCTCTACAACCAAATGTTGTCTACAAACTTCACAAGTATCTCTATAGGCTTAAGTAGACCTTACGACAATGGTTTTCCAAGTTCTTCACTATCTTGATGGCCATTGGTTTTAAACAATCTACAACAAATAGTTCTTTGCTCATCAAAATAGATGGTACTGCTTTCATGGCCTTGTTGGTGTATTTTGATGACATTGTGATCACTAGTAATAGCCTTGAGTACATAAAAGACTTTAAAAACTTCCTGAGTAGTTGTTTTAATTTGAAAGATTTAGGAAGTTTGAAGTATTTTCTTGGCCTCTTGGTGGCCAGATCCACTAAAGGAATCTCCCTTAGTCAGCAGCATTATGCTTTGTAGCTTTTATCAGATACAGGAAATCTTGGATGCAAAGCTAGGACAATTCTTATGATCCCCTGCTGGAAGATCCATCACAATACCTATTGTTGATTGGTAAACTCCTTTCTCTAACTATAACTAGGCCCGATTTATCCTTTTTTATGAATCAATTAAGCCAGTTTCTTGCCAAACCTAGGCTCCCACATTTACAGGTAGTTCCTCATATTCTACAATATTGGACAACGCCTATTTCTATCTTCTTCATCTTCCACTAAGTTGAAGGCTTTTGCTAATTTTGATTGGGCATTTTGCTCGAATACTAGAAAATCAATTAGTAGATTATCTTTGTTTATTGGAGATCCGTCACTCTTTTAGAAATCAAAGAAACAACATATTGTTTCTAGATCTTCTATAGAAGCTTAGTACAGGTCTATGGAAAATGCAAGGTGTGAGATTGTATGGTTGTCATCCTTGCTTTGAGATCTCATCCTAATCTAATAGTTTTGTTTTGCGACAACTAGGCAACTTTGCATATAGTTGCCAATCCTATTTTCTACAAGAGGACAAATCAAATTGAAATTGACTGTCATCTTACTAAGAAAGATCTTAAGTTGGCACTTGAAAACTCTACACGTCTTTTCTTAGCATCAAGTGGTAGATTTGTTAACCAAGCCACATTTTACAACTCAATTCAATTCTCTGGTAAGCAAGATACGAGTTCAAAAAATTCACTCGCCATTTTGAGGGGAATATTAAAAGAAATCCAGTTTTTGTGTACTATTGGGGTTAATATTTTACAAGCATTAACATTGTACATATTGTTAATAAATAAATAAAGTGACATTTATAATTATTGTAGTTGCTTATGCATATTATAAATACTTTAATAAACATCAAGAAAATTTTATGATTATTAATATGACTATTAATTTAGCATATAAGTGTTATATGCTTAGAGATAAAATTTATAAATAATAATCAAAATAGTAATAATTAATTAAAGTTTGAGATCTTTAATTAAATATTACAAGTGCGGTCCAATTTTATTGAGAATGAAATAGTCTTATCTAGGCTAATAATGTAGAGACATTAGATTGAAGATACTTCATATAATCAGATTATATAAAACTAGACCAGGTAAATTATAAATATCTAATAATCATCTATTACAAATAGAGCATTCAAATTTATTACTATGATGATCATATATATGACAGTCTTAATTCTGAGTATTTATTAGACTTCTGTTTATGACTTTTTTTGACTTACATGATAAGATCTATCTACAGATAGATCATAATATTGTATCTTAGAAACATGATGGAATACATAGCTAGGAATAATATTATATAGATATAGAATCCATTCTTTTCATATGGAAGTTAGAAAAATAGTTCTTTTGAGTGATGATTCGAGACTTGAACAGTAGAATGCTTGTTCATAATAAGATTATGAATAAACTATTTATTAGAGATTTATTGGAACTCAAAGATAAAGATATAATAAGAGAGGTGAACGAAAATTGGACCTAACTCTTATTATAAATTATTTATGCAGGACTAACTTATATAAAATGATTGTATCAATGGACGACTCGTTAATTTTCTTTGAGTAATTATCACTATAATTTTAAGAGTGCAGTTTTAAGTTTTTAGTAGAGTAACACTAAAACTAATAAATTTGCCACATTAATGTGATTTAAACTTTTATTTTTATTTATTGAATTTTATTAAAATGTAACATGGTAAATTAAATAACTTTACCATTCATTTTATATTTATTAAACATATTTTAAATTGAAAAAAAAAATAAATTCTACAATCTTTTAAAGTGTAGGCTTTTGTGATGTACTTAATAAATTTATTGTTTTCATTATTATACAATACTTGATTTTTTTTAGTGAATTTATTATTTTTAGGGTAAGTAAATTTATTATTTAAAATAAATTTATCATGTAAATTCATTGTCTGTTTAATTTTTTTATCAACTTGTTTTTTTTTTTGTTCATGTTAATATTAAATAAATATAGGAATTGTTGGGTTAATAATTTTTTGCGATTTTGGGGTACATAGCCATTTTAAGCATTTTTTTTTTTTAGTAAATGGTTGAAATTTTTTAAAAGTAGATAAATGACTATTTTTGTATATTAATAATATATTGATGTTAATCAGTATATCAATGATCTATTGATGAACATCAATGATATATTAATTTGTAGTTTATATCTGATTAACTTGGTGATTTTTTTACTTAATAATTTACCACTTTGTTAATGATAAATCATTAATAGATCAATGATAAACTAATCTATTATTTATAAACTATAGTTAATCAACGATATATTAATTTTAATACAAACTATAGTTAATCAATGATGTATTAATTATAATAAATGATAAGCTGGTGTCTAGTGATGATGTACTATTGTAAGAAAAAAAAAGTCATTTTTCTAATTTTTAAAAGTATGAATATTTCCTTAATTTTTGAAATGTTCAAACTTTTATTTAAAAAGGTGGCCAAAAATAGGCCATCTGTCTAATTTTCTCTAAAATATTTTATTCATTTATACTCAATATTTAAGTTTTTTAACATTTTCAAGAATGAGCCATAACATATAAGAACCCACCAATTGGAACATGTTAAGAGAGCATTTAGGATTGTAATTGAAACTGTAAGTCAAAACTATTAGTATTATAGCATATGAGAGCTTGGCACTATAACACACTATTGATGATCTCAGAATGCTCAACACCACATGTGGCTATGCATAGTGGTCAGAATGCTTACCTTACCTCTAATGGCGAAGCCAGGATTTTATGTCAAGGTGGGCCATGTAATTTGTTTATCAAGATTATTCAAACATATATAAAGAGAAGTGTATATGCTTAGCATGTCGTTTTTAGTCTTTTATCATTTTTGAAACATGATTTATAATTAGATTAGGGATATTATATTGCATAATAACAATAACAAAATAACGACACAAGTATTGTATTAAAAACACCCATTAAAATAACACATAAATAGTTTATAGACATGATATGGATACGTTTCGAGATTTCAAGATACTCCATATAACCAGCTATCCTAACCATGTATGCATAGAGATTAGAGAAAAATCAATTAAAAAAGATCGAACCCTAGACGAGATGCGTTTTGAGAGTACTAGTTACTCTGTAATATCAGTCATCCTGACAATAGAATCATTGAATCTAAATGTTTTAACAATAGCATGTCATAATAAAACACAAGATGTGGAGGAGAGCATTTATTTAAGATATAAGAAATACAGACAAATATGTTGTGGGTAAAACCAAAAGATTACAAGTGGAGGTTCAAATATAGTGGTCGTCTCCTATTTTCTTTCTTCCAATCAAGCTTAGATGCTGTAGTGTCAGACCCCGGATAAATGACTTGTATTTTGTCAAACAGGTCTTCAGCCGTTGAAGCAGTAAAAAATATTTGTCTCCTTGACTCTATAATGAAGTTTTGTTCTATAGCATAATCTAAAAACTTTAAAAGACCATCAATAAACCATTTACATTTAAAAGACATATGGGGTTGGAGTGAATGCCTAATAGATTCCTACTAGCAATTACGAATAACTCTTCAAGAGTGTCTAAACTGCCAGGTAATACAATGAAAGTGTTAGAGTTATAGATCATGTTTTCAAGATGCTTAAAGATGTCTAAAACTCTCTCTTCCTTACCCATGGTTTTCCAGCAGTGGTTCCCCTAGCTAGGAGATGAGGTATAATCCCTACGACATAGCTACCCCTAGAATGTGTTGTTGTTGTTACATTCCTCATTAACCCTAAGCTACCTCCTCCATAAATCAGGTTAATCTTCCTATATGCCAAGATTTCCTAAGTGTTCCACGTCACTCTACTATAACCAGGACTGAAACAACACAAGACACAAATGGTTTCTAGTTTCCTAGATGGATAGAAGGAAGACATGTTTGGTTTCTAAGATAGACTGAATCTCTTTTTTTTACTATTTTATTTTTTGGGTTTTTGTTTTAAGTCCACTCTGTCTAAAACACTAAATCTTGAATGATACTTAAAGAAGATTGAAATGCCAAAGGACTAAGGAGTTATGACAGATAGGTGATGACAGGTTATTTATAATCTAAACAAAATATGTGCATGTAAGAAAAGAAAATATTGTATGATGTTATATAGATGAAAAATGAGAAAATAAGATATAGACATGTTAGAAAAAATTAGACTAAATCCGAACAAATATGAAAAAGTAAACACGCAATCAAGCTGACTTTTGAAAAACTATACTCGGATTGTACAACTTTTGACAATTGAAAACAAAATGACTAAATACACTTTGATATGATTGTACAACTTTTTGACAAATGAGCATCGAATCTAGAAAGCTGTTATAAATGACAATTTATTGTGGAACTTTTAAAAAAGTAAGAAACATTTAATTGTACATTTTTTTGACAATTTTAACATGCAATACCGAGTTTTGACAATTTTAACATGCAATACCGAGTTTTGACAATTTTAAAATTTCAAACTTACAAAAGGAACAAACACATGATGCATCTGATAAGGTAACATTTTTTGAATAAAACAAACATAGATATATAACAACTATTGTAATGATAAAATAAAAAAAATATTTATTGTTTAACACATACTGTGACAATCTAAAAGCAAACAAACACTCAAAACACAAAATACATTTTTTTGCAGAAGCACTCAAATGACCTCTATAAATTAAGATTTTAGTCCCCATCTAATCTTCTTACAAACTAACAAATAGGGTCTTTAAATGCCATATTCCTGAGGCGTTATCTTTCTACTTGGAATTTGGGCCAGAGATTAAAAATTATACCTTGGACATATCCACTTGGATGGTTCTAAAGAGAAGCATGTAGGTCATTCAAGTTCTCTTTAGAAAGGCTATATTTGTATAAATGAATTTTGTCCTCTCTATTTATTGACACAAATCCAGGCGAATGACACTTACCTTCACAAGTTTGTCGTCCACGTTTGTGACATTTAGAGTTAATGGTAGGAGCTCTTCTTCTCATTGCACAATAACTGGTACCCATACCCGAAAGGTTGACCATCTAATTGAAGACACTTGGACTAATTTTTCCTTCAATCAACATCCTTACATCACCAGTGATTCTAAAATGCATGAGAATTCAAAGTCGAGTGACTGTAGACTTGTATTTCTACTTGAGAACCTTCTAGGAAAGTGATGGGAAGTATTTCTTAGGTGATCGTACTTTGGATCCATGGAAAACAAAGAAAAAGAAACAAGAAAGAAAGAAAGATGGTTTAAGGGTTGTGGATAAGATTCAAGTTTATGAGAAAAAACAATAGAGGAGATCTAGAAAATTGAGAACAAGCTTCAAATTTTAGAGAGAGGGAGAGAATTCTAGAGAGAATGGAGAATTTTAGAGAGAGAGGGAGCTCAACAAATCTAAACTTTGATGCACAATGATATGATTTATAGACAATGTAGGGCACTGTGCTATGTCCTATATTGGATACTAGACTGAGCCGAAAATTTTAGATTTTGGTAGCCTACATGGTGATTGAAGTAACCATTCAGGTTACCATATGATGTTATTATTATTAAAGAAAAAACTATATTACAAAAAAAAAAATATATTAAAAAAAAGGAAAAAAATCTAAAGGGGCCAAACTATATTATTATTATTATTAAAAAATATATATTAAAAAAATTCTTTCAAAAATCTAGGGGGGGCCATGCCCCTCCCTCTGCCCTTGCCTGCCTTTTGATGGTTCAGTTTGCTTGAACCTACAAGAGAATATAAGGCCTCGGAGTAATGGGGGACATCGATATAGTGCCTGCCAAGGGCACTTCGGCGCGCTAGTTAGATAATTGATCAAGGTGAGCTTAAGCGGAGAGGCAAAGTTTAGGCAAGAGAGTCTATTTATTTTTGGGGTGGAGTTAATGCTTTTATTTATAGTATTTGGTTTGAACCAGGTGTAGGATAAGTTTGCCGTATGACCAGGGTGTACGGTTTGTACAGTGCCTAGGTGGCTGATGACAGGTGTTTTGATTTCTTGATAAAGAGGGTTGCCCAACAGAAGGCTGAGATGACGCCATGTGGTAGTCTTTAGGTATTATTCACTCTTGTTTATGAAACTGTTAATGTGGCCGAGGAATGACTGGTCGGGGTCCAACCAACTCACTAGTTTCATGGAGGCTGTTATCCATAGTTGCTATGATATGGTCGGGTAGATCATGTTCGAAAAATGGTGGTGGTCGGAGAGGAGAAGACGGAGATTACCGCCTGAGACATAAGGAGTGCCTAGCTTGCCGTCAAGGGAGGGTGCTCAGTATAGTAGTCCAAGAACACTCCCAATACACGTTATAGCATAAGAAAGATTTATGTAATAAACTGGTAAAACTATTTATATTTAGTTTGCAAAACAAAGCTTTAACCGTACACTTGTCAAAATTTACTTCTCTCCCTAATGTCAACCGCAGATCATACACCTCTCGTCATCATCTGATTGTTAAAATTGGTTTTCAACTCTCGATCAAAAATCCTTGAAAAGCAGCAGACCAACGCAACTACATATTAAAGAGTGCTGACACTAAGTGGAACTTCAATAGTCATCAAATTCAGCGGAAGCTGCCACCTGCAATAATGTCGCAGTTCTCGGTTCGACGAGGTAACGATAATAATGTTCACGAATCTCTGGCTTTCCATGAAAATCTAAAACTATGAAACTTAAAAGAATCAATCTTCGATTTTGCTTTTGATTGTTGTGTTTGGGAAGTCTCCACAGCTAGGAACTTGAAGGCTTTGAGGCCTCAGATCTTTGGCTTGAAGAGCTTTGGCTTTTCTACAGCCGCCGAGCCCTCCAAAAAGCAACCAAATCCTCTGGTATTTTTTTTTTTTTTTTTTGTTTCCTGAGAAAGTTGTTTATGAAGGAAATTACAGGGCGCATGCGGTTTTGTATGCATATGAATTTATTGTTTTGTAACTTCGGGGTGACGAGAGGTTCAGTGTGTGTGTGCGTGCGCACGCGCACGCGCGCGTGTATTATTCTCTTGTTTGGCTGCTGCGAAAGTGTGTGAAAAATGAATGGAATTTTGAAATTGACTGGTTTGCACAAATGAGGCGTGATGTGGAATTTGACTTTTAACTTGATTACTCGAATTCATAAAAACATCTTGATTTTTTTGTTTCTTAATTAGTTGATTTTTTTAGGTTAAACATGAATTTATATGCTAAAGATATTGCCTTTGTGTTTAATTGATGCAATTTATATCAAGTTTATTCTTATTGAGGGTTTATTCTTGGCAGAGGGTTCCGAATCTTATCGGAGGTAATTTCCTTGATTCGCAATCATCAGCCTTCATCGATGTCATTAACCCTGTGAGTGAATAAGATGCTGCAATACTCTTATTTTCCTTACAAATTGAGCTTGAAGAAGTCATTCCTGTATTAAGAGTTTCTTTTTTTTGAAACATTTGATAATAGGCAACGCAAGAAGTTGTTTCACAAGTTCCTTTGACCACAAATGAAGAGTTTAAAGCTGCGGTATCTGCAGCAAAGCAAGCATTTCCTTCATGGCGTAATACGCCGGTTACAACCCGTCAACGGATAATGTTCAAGCTTCAAGAGCTTATTCGCAGGGACATTGTAAGTGAAAGAAAATTTCAAGGGAAATTTTGGCTTTTGCAATTCCATAACTGCGGACCACAGGCATTGACTGCTGTGATTGAATGGTCGTGACAAGCTGAGAAAAGTCTCACTAAGTGTTTAAGGAGTTTGCACTTTGATATTTGCCTTCTCAGGTGGAAGTTTTCAAATGTAATGGATTGAGTAACTGAAATCAGTTTGCTGTTGATTCAGGATAAGCTTGCTGTAAATATTACCACTGAACAGGGCAAGACACTGAAAGATGCACATGGAGATGTTTTTCGTGGGCTAGGTTTGTGTGTTTACGTTGTTGTTTTGATTAGGTTTTATATCATAATCATGGCAGAGCTGATTAGTGATTATTGAAGGCTGTAAATTTTTTTGGTTTTTACGTTTAGAGGTGGTGGAACATGCTTGCGGTATGGCAACCCTGCAGATGGGGGAGTTTGTCTCCAATGTATCCAATGGAATCGACACATACAGTGTTAGGGAGGCACTTGGTGTCTGTGCTGGGATTTGTCCCTTTAACTTTCCAGCAATGATTCCATTATGGGTAAGCCTGCTAACGTTCCCTCTTGATATTAGTTGCCTTCTGCAAGATATAACTGATTGTTTAAAGGCCGAGACATTTCAATACTATTAACCTGCATGAGGCTAACACTCTTTGATTCTTTAAATTTACGATTACTGTTAAGCCCCACAAGTGTTATTTCTTACAAGATGAGATTTCTGTTAGTGTGGGTACGAGTGTTTTTCCTTATTTGTCCGCTGAATTAAGTTATAAAATCTAATTTTTTTTGCTTCGTAATCTTAATGCAGATGTTCCCAGTTGCCATTACTTGTGGAAATACATTTGTTTTAAAGCCATCAGAAAAAGATCCAGGTGATTATCTTTAGATTGTGATGTATATAGGCTTCTAGGGTACTGTCCCTGAAAGAGTAAATAATCTATTTCTTCTTTAGAGAGCGTATTTATGAGGATTTATTGGAAACATCTCTTTGTTTAGAAGCTTATGCTTTATGAAGGTTACCAAGTTCCTTAAAGAATGTTCTACACTTGCCCGATCTTAGAAAGATGTGGTACAAAACTAAACATACTTAAACATCTCTTTGTATAACCATTGCATGCAACAAGTTGCAACTTGTGGATATCCATGCTTTTACTTGAAACTAATTGGAACTTGTGTTGATTCTCTAGGGGCTTCAATAATACTTGCAGAGTTAGCAATGGAAGCTGGTTTGCCAAAGGGTGTCTTGAATATTGTTCATGGCACAAATGTATGCTTGAAGTTCAACTGCTTTCTCCTCACCCAACATACTTCATGAACTTTGTTTGTTCCTTACTAAACATGCATAATTTATGTGCGATCTCTTGTTGATCTTTATTTATGACACGGAAAACTTTAGCAATGAATCTGGAAGATGCTAGATATTGCAGTCGATAAAAACTGTTGGTGCTATACTCGATGTTATTAATTGCGCAACCTTTTTGCACCTTGAATTATTCCTTCAAAGAAACCCAATTCTTAATTTTAGTATTGCAAAGATCTAGAACTATTCCTTCTTTTTTTCTTTTTTTTTTTGAAGAAACTATTCCTGCTTTTACCGAGATTGGAAAAGGGTTTAGTGGAATTGAGATGCTACCTTCTCTTGCGTTGTAGACTATGAACTGAAAGATATTAATACTGACTTAGTGTCAACATGTTTCCTCTTTTATGGTTTTTGGCCTTGTATTATTTTTGTATATGTTCTTATGGTTTTAGTGATTGTTCTAAAGATTTTACTTCTGATGTTTTTAGTAGTCTGACGTTTGTAAATGTATCACCCTGGGTTGGGCATCCTTTTGATTATCACTTTGTGCAGGATATTGTAAATGCAATTTGTGATGACGATGACATCAAAGCTGTATCTTTTGTAGGTTCCAATACTGTAAGTATCACAACACATTTCTTCAATTCTTTTCTTTTTTTTTTTTTCTTTTTTCTTTTTGGTTAAAGAAGACTTTCCTTAATATAAATTCTAGTAATTTGAAGTAGATTCTTTGGTTTGATGGGATAAAATTAAGTATTGGGTTTCTTTGTGGGTATACAGGGACTAAGCCTTCAGCAACCCCATCTTTTCGGATTTAGTTAGGAGTTGGGCTCCTTTTTCATAGCCCTTGTTGCCCCTTTTTTTTTTTTTTTTTTTTTTTTTTTTTTTTTTTTTGAGGAAATCGCTTCCTCGTTTTTGTATTCTTTGATTTTCTATCATCATTAATAAAGTTCCTGTTTTGTTCAAATATGTATATATATATATATATACACATACATACATTTGTGCATAGTTACTAATTCTAAAAGAATGATAAAAGTAGATTCATAACTCTAAATATTAATAGTCAACTCAAGTGATGCATCTGTCTGCTGGGATTTGAGGGTACGTACAGTAAAAAGGCATAAAACGGGCTGATGGTTCTCTTGGATCACAATGTCCACTTCATGTCTTCCTGTGTGACATAAGATGAAAAATGGTCTGTACGTGAAAATGTTGTTATTTTTTTTTCCCAATTACATTGGCATATCTTTCAATTAAAAATGGGAACTATGTTGGAATTTTGGAGAATAAAGTGTAGTTGCAGGCTAAGTCTGGTGGTAAGACCATAACTACCTCAACATTGAGGTATTGAGTCCAAATTCCCCCACCCCCCAAGTTTAGAAGAGCCTATGCCTCGTTTCTATTGCACAAGTTCTAATTATTTGGCTATCTCTTACAAGTCCTTTTCCCCTTTTAAAATAGAAGGGAGTTGGCTGCTAATCTATACAAGAACTTGTTTGTCCTTTGTTGTTGCTCCACCAACAACTGAGATAATAGCAGAATTATTTGTGCTTATTTGATATTGCCATATGCTCAATGATTTTGACAGCAGTTTCTAGTGGATTTGTTTTCGTCTGTTGCTTCTTATGCATACATTTTATTTACATTGAAAGGCTGGCATGCATATATATGCAAGGGCAGCAGCTAAAGGGAAACGTGTCCAGGTAAGCCAATTTCAGCTCCTTAGGAAAAAGTATAGATAGTATTTTTACTTCAAACCCTTGTGATAGTTAAAATCATCCAAGTTCCTTGCTTCCTTCAGTCCAATATGGGGGCCAAGAACCATGCGATTGTGATGCCTGATGCAAGCGAGGATGCTACTTTGAATGCCCTTGTTGCTGCTGGATTTGGTGCAGCAGGCCAAAGGTGCATGGCACTCAGCACAGTTGTTTTTGTTGGAGGCGCAAAGTCATGGTACAATTTTTCATCCAATGAATTTTCAATTTAATTTAGGTTTTGCCTTCACATTCAGCACAAAAGGTGGCTTTTGTTTTTGGTAACAAACAACAAACAAGTTATACTATTTCTTTAAGACTGATAACTTTTAACGGCTGAGAGATTCTAATTGAAACCATTTCAATCTTCCATACGCTTGAAACTGGAACATTGAAAGCACTAGAGAACAGTGCACTGGAACTGTGAAATTTCAAGGTGATATAAGTGCTTTTTGGAAATTGATTCTAATCATTGCTCATACTGCAATTTTTGGTATAACAGGGATATAATTTTTGTTTTACAGGGAAAACAGACTAGTTGAGCGTGCCAAAGCTCTCAAAGTCAATGCAGGATCTGAACCTGATGCAGACCTTGGTCCAGTAATTAGCAAGCAGGTCCTCACAGAGTTTCTCTCGCTTAATCTTATTCTGACCTTGACTATGCTACGTAATTCTACGCTAGGACGGTGAAATTGCAGGCTTTCACACTTAATAGTTGAAACCAATAACCAAGTAACTTTTAGTTGTATATACAACCAACTCTTTTGCACTACGTGCCTGTTCCATTCTTGAGTTTGTCTTTTTATATGTATATTTTTTCTTGGATTTGCAGGCCAAGGAACGAATTTGCAGATTAATTCAAAGCGGTGCTGATAGGGGTGCTAGGCTACTGCTCGATGGCAGAAATGTTGTGGTATCTCTCTTTCATTATTTCATATTAATCACATTTTATGTTTAGTAGATGTGCTGTCTCACAAAGGGGCATGGTATGGGAAACATAAAAACAAGTAATGACTGAATGAACTCATCGGTAACTCTTTATATAAATCTAATAGATAGGTGATTGCCATGTTGTCATAATTGCTGGAAAATAAAAGTATCCTTTCTTCTTTACTTTTGTTGATTTTTTTTTTTTCACATATGGAACTGTGAAATTCACTCATGTGACAAGCCAAGGGCCTTGAAGACATGAAATTCACTCATATGAAATTCACTTATAATTTTCATTTCTGGCTGACAAATAGGTCCCAGGCTATGAGCAAGGAAATTTTATTGGTCCCACTATCTTGTCAAATGTCACGGTAGACATGGAGTGCTACAAGGTACATCTTTTTGTCGCCTTTCCATTTATTCAGAAAAATAACTTATGGCATCTAATGAATTCAAATAGTGAAATTGACTTCATAATGAAATATAATTTTCCGTGTGCTGAAACCTCCATTGTTCTTCATGCTCAAAGTTAAGTTCTCTTATTTTTGCGTGAGTTGCTTAAATGGACCAAGGATGTTGGAAAAATTGATACCATTCCCTTATCTTGTTTTTGTAGGAGGAGATTTTTGGGCCTGTTCTTCTTTGCTTAGAGGTCTGTTCACTACTCTATTCCATGGCTTTATTCTAATCACGCTTCTCTAGCTTGTAAGAACTTACTCATCTGTTATTTTTTATGCCAGGCTGACAGCTTAGAAGAGGCCATAAACATAGTAAACCAAAACAAGTACTTCCTTTCTCACTTCTTTTATCACTAAAAAATTATTCTTCTATTGCAACCATACATGCTTTTTACCCAAGTTACGTTCGTGGATAGATACGGGAATGGAGCTTCTATATTCACCACATCTGGTGTCACTGCAAGGAAATTTCAGACTGAGATTGAGGCTGGGCAGGTAAAACAACTGTTTCTACATGGTTGATGCGTTCCACGATTTTTTGCAGTTGACCATTGGCAATTTTGGGATGAAATAAATGGTCCGATCTGGACTCGATACAAACACATAAACGTTTTGACAAAATTCTCTAGTCTATTTTGTTTTCTTAGAACTAAAGGTAGTTCATATCTGATTTGACAAAAACTGTAAATTGGTTTCTAACTCATTTGCGTTCTCAGGTTGGCATTAATGTTCCTATTCCAGTTCCATTGCCCTTTTTCTCATTCACTGGTTCAAAGGCATCTTTTGCAGGAGATCTGAACTTCTATGGTAAACAAAATCATTCAGCGACTTCTCTTTTATTCAATTTGTGGTTGAAACATTTTCAAGGCAGTGACCCCTTTTTTTCCCTTCTGGTTCACATTAGTTGTATGTTGCTGTTTCTTAGGATGAAATTTTTTTGATTCTGACAGTTATATTGTGCTGTCTTATTCAGGAAAAGCAGGAGTCAACTTCTTTACACAGATCAAAACAGTAACTCAGCAATGGAAGGACATGCCCAGTGGCAGTGGTGTAAACCTAGCAATGCCAACTTCTCAGAAGGCATAGTTTCCATTCTCAAATGGTCTTCTGTTCTTGTGACTGGTCTAAACTGAACTTCCTCCCACCCAAGGGGGGAAAAAAAAAAAAGAAGAAGAAGAAAACACTCAATAAAAGGGCATTTTGCCATTATCTCTGTAAATTAATCCCAGATGAAGCGGATGTTTAGTCAAGAAAATTACTGTATGATGGAAATAAAAAATGATATCTTAACGTTAACGTGGAAGGCATGCGAAACACACTCGTGACTGAGTAGAAAATTAGTGTGGAATACATATTCAAAGCATAAAGGTTCAAAACCACACTAAGGCAAACCCGTGAACCAAGCGAACTTTAAGGGGGCCAACACACAAGAACACACACACACACACACACAAGAACACACACACACACACACACACACAAAGAGAAAAAGAGGGGGAAGTTGAAGAAAAGAAAAGCAGAAAATGTACGAGTGTTCATAGGGAAGGGGGGAAAATAGCTAATAGACATGCATACTAAATATTATCAGGCCGAGGTCTACGCTCTATTTGATAACCGAGTTGACCCAAGTGCATTCTGCCCATAATCTATTAAATATGGGATGCCATATTAACCGCTCTGCCCATAAACAGTGCCTTCCAGTCTCGTTATCTAGGTTCTCAATTTTAGACCTTACATTTCTACGTATTGTTCCGTGCCCATTTTGCTTTTCTTTCTACTCCGGTGTGGATGCCGTTGGGAACTGCTTTTTGTTTCCACCTCCTCTGTCTTCTTCAGTATTGAGCTGATCACTTGCTGCTCTTTTCTGATTCAATACATCACTATTTCTTGGCTCCTTAACCGGCAGACTTGATGTCTTCGGAATCAGAGCTGGGATAATCTTGAGCAAAGATATCATGTTTACTTTGAGTGCCTCATTGGCAGCCTTGTGTTTCTTCCCTTTGAGGTGGAAAATCTTGTCTCTCACATTGAGTCGTGACGTTACTTATACTGCAGTTCCACTCCTGGACTTCACTAGAAGTAGTTCTACTCGTCTCTGGAGGCCTGTTCTCAGCATGAATGAGATCAGGCTCAGTTTGGCTTACCCGAAAATACATAGAAAAGATGAAGCATAGAATAAGCAAGGAGGTGACATCAAAAAATAGCAAAACAAGTACTAGTTAAAAAAAAAAAAAAATTATGTGACGAAACAATGAGATATGGCAATGAGCAGGAATTTAAAAGTAGGACGTGGGAGAGAGATAAGTGGATAGCAAGTAAGAAAGGGGAAAGGAAAAACTAGAAAAAATGTAAGCATTAACGAAGAAACTTATATGTAAATTATTACATTTTTTGTTTTTAAATTAGCACATGTTATATAGCATGTGTCATTTCAGATTATGAATTTTCACTTTGGTTTTATTCTCAAATTACTCTTGGAGAGAAAACTTTACTTTCTTAACTGATGCAACCTTCCTTATTTATGACCCTAACAGCTTGTAACACCCGTTATATTTAACTAGTATAATTGTGTATGATTTGAATTATTAGTATGCTAATTTAAATTTTGTAAAATTTCGATTGCATCTAAAATTTATTCCATATTATTTATTCTACCTATTTTTTCTAAAATTTTCTCTAAAATTTTCCTATACCTATTTATTGAACTTTTATTTAATTACAAAAATACATTTGGCATTTTGTGCACCAAAGTCTCCGATGGAGACCCTCTTCACCTACCTGTCCCCCTTTAATTATTTTTGCTCTTCTTTTTATTTGGGTCTTCTCTCTCACTCTCACGTTTCTCTTTCCCTCACTCTCTCTGCTTCTCTCTTCTCTTCTTCATTTTTTTTCTTCCATTGTGACACAAAGTAGATGAAAACCAAGACAAAACTAAAAAACCTTCAAGATTTCCAAGTTATTTTTCTTACTAAAATCCGCAAAACAACCTTCTACAACCTCATAGATCAAGGTTAGATTTTCTAAACTTAAACTTTGATTTAAGTTTATGTTTTTGTACAAAATTTGTGAGAAATGTGTGTGTGTGTGTGTGTGTGTGTTTTTTTTTTAATGTTTATAGATTATTATATATTGTTTACATATTGTTTTTATGTTTAAAAAGCTTTAAAAAACTAAGATTTTGAAGAAAAGCTCAAAATTCGAAATATGGGTTTTCTAGAAGAATTTTTCCAGGTGTTGTTTTCACATGTCTCAAAGAGGAATAAGGAAAACCAAACCTCTAGGACAAGGATAGTTATTTAACAATTTACCAAACTACCGGGACAAGGATAGTTATCTAACAATTTATGTTTTGAAAATAATAAATATTTTTCTATAAAGTTTGTAACAATTTTATTTTAATGAATATCAAACTTTTTAATTGCTTTGTTTCTAAATATTTGAAAATCGTATTATTTAATTTAAAAATTCATTCTAACACAATTTGTGCCAAAATAAAATTCGTATGAAAATTAAGTTAGAAAAATTGATATTCATATTTTAGTATATTAATGATTATGGCCCACTAATAAAAATAAATAGTAAATTGACATAATTATAGATTAAGATTTAAGTTAAGTATGGTTATTTTTATACGTCTTAGGATAACGACGTACTTGGAGCTTACGTGATGAACTTAATTGTGCAAGTTGGAAGTTATCAGTGGATATTACAAACAGGTAGGAATTCTATTACTCATCTTTTATGAGGTTTTGATTAATTAAAATTGATTCTTCACATTACAAGATATGTATATGATATTTTGAACATATATGAATATTACTTATGATACAATATTGTGAAACTCGTCCTGTATTGTACAGCGAGAATGAATTGATTTGACATGTATTGTTATAATTGAAAAGCGTGGTTAGGAAATACTAACTCTATACATAATGAATGATTTTAGAGTAATGATAAGATGTAAAGAGGACAGCGGTTATGTCTTTAAGTACGAATATCCTAAAAGGTAAATAAGGGGAGACGATGGCGCTCTCTTGGGTCGAAAGTCTCTGAACAAACTGTATAGTAAACAACTTGATGAGGATCTGGGGTTTGATGTCCCCTCACCCGACACTCTTAGAATGATTGAAGAGTGGAAAAGCATGCCCATTTAGGTTTCGATGAGTTGAGTGATGAGGTACTCCATTGTAATGTGGATACCTAGGAACATTAATGAATCATGATATTTTTATACATATGTACATATCTAAAACTCGGTAATGATTAATGTAAAGTATCTACGGAATATGATTATAATGATCTCATAAGATGAATAATGCTTGAGAACTAACTAACCATGCATGAGTTAATGTGATAATTAATAAAACCTAAAAATGAGTAATGATATTTTCTACTAGGCATGTCAATGCTCATCTCTATTATATTTTCATTTCTTAGGTGGAGTTCAGTGTAACTTGTCCGACAAGCAATAGACAACAACACTACTGGTGTCGTGTCAGAATATCTTAGCTTTATCTGTCTTTCGTTCAAATATGTAAAATTCATAAAACTGTTATTGTGGCTGTGTTTAGTTATATGTTGACTGAAAATTGTAATATGATGATGATAACTATATCCTTTTATATTTGATGCTACACTAAAACTATGGAATGTTATTTTAAGCTTGTTCTTATTATCTATTTATTTCAAAGACACATGGCAATGTTTTAAAGTTTTTAAGTGATAATTGTACGCTTTAATATAACCCACGTAGCAGTGTTACACAGCTCTGATTTCTTTGTCCGCAACATTAGAACTACCACTGGAGTTTGACTACAATAACAGAAGCATGGTAAGTGTATCTCCTCAAGAGGACAAGTGAATTATCAAGATCATAAATGTAGCATTCACATTCAGATCTTTCCATCTCAGAAAAATGTGTTTTTACCTTAGAAGCAATGAGTTTCTCCACAGCTTCAGGTCCATTCTCTCTTACATATGTCTCCACCTCAGCTAGAATCTTTTCGCTCACGATCGGAGACTCTTTTCTTTTTTTGAACCCGTTGATGATAACCCAGGGTTTGATGCAGATGCATGGCCAAAAAAGGTGTTTATAGACAAAAAGCCCCATCAAAGTAAGGTATCACCAGCCAGCAAACAACCATTAGCCTTATGAATGCCCAAAATAGAAACCTGAAATCGGCAGCCACATCAATTTTTTTGTTTAATTGCTCATAAGAACACATTAAAATTTTAGAGAACAAATTTCGTAGACTCAACTAGCCAACACATTTAATTAGTTAGAATATCATTGAACAATGGTGATCCTTGTAAGATTCAGAGAAACCTTGCGTTCATATGTATCATAAGAATAATTAACTTGCACCAAAAAAAATATTTATTGAGGGAAAAAAAAGTAGATTGAACATTGGATGTTAAATTTATATGACAATAGTAAATTTGACATTTGAGTATAAAAAAAAACTTTTCAATACAATGTCATTCTTTTTAAAGGAATCCAATATCATTTTTAATTACCACCAAATTTAGCATATAGTAAATTTAATATTTGATACCTATTGGTTGATAGTGTGACGACTCTATATAAACTTGCTAAGATTACTTACATTTACAGAACATATTTTTTTTTACCAATTTAAATAACCTTACTATTAATTTTAATTAAACTATTATCACTTTTGTTGTAAAAGAAATTATAACATACTATATTAGCATAATAGTCTAAAAGGTCATAAGATTGAGGCCATAGGACCCCAACCTCGGTAAAAAAGTCATAATTTACAAAACTAGTTGTAAAATTAAATGTAAGCGGTATCCATTCCCTATCTCCATTGATCATATGCCGCTGCACTATCGCCTATCAGACGTTACTTGCAGGTCGCTTACCCACAGTATTAACGTAGTCGGATGAGCTTTCACTCAACAAGTAGAAACTATGTCTCACAAAACATTTAAGAAGACATATAACATTACATGAATGTGCCGGTTATACTTATTTGTGATCATGTCTTATTAAACTTATGGGCCCAAATGTTTGTATCAGTTACGCGCAATCATCAGGTAGTCAAGGTCTGAAAAGTTCCCAATACCATCGTGATCTAAATTATTAAACTAAAGGATTAGCCTTCCCGTAGGTTGAGAAGTTAGTACGACACTCAAGCTTAACTTATTCTTTTATGTTTCACTGGACTTATTAGTGAGTATGTAGTTGACATGGCATCACTGTTATATAAGACATAAACATGTATGAAAAATTTTTATAAAACATGTAAAACATTTTATTTGGAAACTATTTTTACTATAGACAAGATTCTTACTTACTTGTTCTTCAGCAATAGGATTCGCTATACACCAAGTTCTCCTATCCTCTATTGTTAAATTTTGTAGAACGCTCATTAAGAGTGTAAGATTAGTTTGTCATATGCTATTTTAATTTAGCATGGTCGTAAAGGAATTTAATCCTTTCCTTATAACATATTTTCCTTTTGTTAAAGGATTGTAAAATCATCATACTTATTACAAGGATTAATTTATCTAATTCTCCTAATTTAGTTTTCCTTAATTGCCTTTATTTATTCGTGCTAAAATTGATATTAATTAATCAATTTAATAATTAATTAATTAAATATCTTGTTCATTAACTAGGTCTAGACAAACCCAATTAATCAATTTAATAATTAATTAATTCATTTTCTTATTCATTGGCTAAGATTTAAATAAAGATTACATTTATTATGCTTATTGGGCTCATAAATTGTATAAAAGGCCCATTAAGTCTAGAGACGTTTGAAGTAGTCTAAACATTAAATAATCAAAACTTAGATCCGAGAGGGGGCTTTTGAACTAATACAAGTGTTGGGCCTGTATTTGGCATTGTGACGTTATAGGCCTAACATATTGCACTTTTACAAATCCCATTTTAAGAATCCATTAAAAAACCGTTAGAGTTTGTAAAAAAATCCTTATTCGTAAATATAAAGTTTTGTGTTAAAAATCATGTTTTAAAATACAACATGAATTTGGTAAAACTTTAAATTGTAGACTCGCATAGTTTTTCAAGTGTCACAATTCCTTTGATGGTTATAAATTACAATTCTGCCGCTAGACAAGTGTTTTATGAAAACTTGATTGAGGAGTACTTTTGGTTAGTTTGAAAAGTTATTGTATAACTGTATGTTAGATACAGTTTTCTTCATGAAAATTTCTCGTTTTAACGAGGTCTAGAACTTTCATATCTATTAAAATGACGTTTTCTATCTTTAATATATTCGTTTCGTCGATTTTCACAAACTTTTCTATTTTAATAGTTTTCTGTAAAAAGTTTCCACTGTTGTTATAAATCTACTTTCAAGTCCAGTTTATAGGTAGATTTTTAAAAAAATTTCTTCATAAAAGTTCTTTGTTTGTCAAGATCCAAAGTTTCGTGTTTTGCAAAAATTGCAATTCGGACTTTTCAAAGGTTGTTTATATAAAAAATGAAATTGCATTATATTCAAACTTTAAAATTGGCAATTTTCTAAACCTACCCATAACAATGCTTTGGAGGCAAAATTTTGAAAGTTTTCTTCATAAAAGTTTTTTGTCTCATTGAGATCTAAAACTTTTGTTGTTTCACAAAAATTGTAACTCAACCTCAAAATGGCCTATTTTTGTTAAAACAATGGCTACCGGTTTTTGATAGTTTTTTGGACAATTTTAGAAAATAGGCTAAAATTCCATCCTAGATTCCGAACTACAAAAATCTTCAGTCATGAAGGTTTGTGCAAATTACCAAAATCTAAAAAGTTTCGTGATGAGGGCATCGGTAGCACCAGCAAGAGCACAAGGGAAGAGACATATTTAGATTCAATTCAAGTTCCTATTGGTCCGGTTACGAGAGCTCGTGCGAAGAAATTCAAAGAAATGCTTATTGGGCTTATTCAAGCATCTTGGGCTTAAGCTATCGCATGGAGGCCCATTTAGGGAATTGCATGTGACATCCAGACCAACAAATGCGTGATTCAAGTTCTAGAAAGGACCGAATAATCCTATGGCTGCAAATAATCTGGCTACTTTTCATTTTAGTTACTTTCCCAATTTGAGGCGACAAGTGGCGAGAAGAATCAGCTAATTGCCTGATTATTGTCTAGTTTCCTTTTCTTTTACAAAACATGCATTTACTTTTATATTATTGTAAGGCTTTTAAGCCATTTAGGAAACTTACTTTATTTGCTTTAGATTGAGCATCTTTTTTGGCTGATAATTGATTTGCTTGAAATTCCATGGGCAATTAGGAGCTCAAAATTCACAAAGGGGAACCACTATATATTGTAACAAATTTCATTCAATAATAACAAGTTTTACACACAATTTGAGGTTTAATTCTCTTCGGTTCCTAAACAAACTATTCGAACTTATCGGAAGATTCCGTGGCGTTCAAAGACTTATCAATCAGTCCGTCCATAACTGATTGTGGCGTCCCCACATACCAAGGTTCGTGCTTCTTGTTAGGCATTGGGTCGCGGTTTCGTTTCAAATCCGATTAGGCGTTTCGATCTTGGAGACCAATTTTGGTTAGGATTACGTCAGTTCTTGGCGTGGTTCGTATCATTTTGTGTCTAAGAAAAATTCAAAATCGGACTCCAAAGGGTCCGTTTTGTGCTCAAAGTAAGTAGAAAAATTTAAAACACAAACCATACTAAAAACCTAAACTAAACCATAATTAACTTACATAAACCTACACAACCATAATTCAAACTTATAAAGCCATAATAAATACACATATAAAAGTTTATTATTTGCCATAATAATCAAATAACATAAACTAACCCAACACCATAAAGTTAAACATAAACTTACTTAAAATGAAAAAGAAACGATAGTGAAATATACCCTTGAAGACAAGTATATGTATCTCCTAGATCTCCTCTTCTTCTTCAATCTTTTTGGCTAGTGATTTTGTGAGCGTGAGATGAAAAAGTTTTGGGTAAAATGCTAAGGGAAGAACCAGTTTTTTTTTTTTTTCTTGGTGGAGAAATGGGAGAGAAATGAGCAACATGAGCTCTTGAACATAAGTGATTCCATTTATAACAAATTTGACCAATCTCACTTAGCTCTTAAACTAGGATTATTAAGCTTCCAAACTAATTTATTTAAGTTAAACTTGGGTTAATGAACCCTTAGGAATGGTGCCACACATGGGAGAGAGAAGATGTGAGGAAGAATCTCATCATGGCCTAAAGGACACTACTTATATCAAACACTAATCAAGGTCATGTCTTGTATTTTGATCTTATCTCCCAAAGATTTCATAAAACATGCATATTTTATACTGGTTGGAGGTGAGTAGCTTAGCTGACAGAAATTTCTTTTTTTTGACGTGTCCTTTTTCATTGCTTACTCACTGTCCAATACTAATCTTCACATAAATCGATACTAATATTAATTCTTAATTGCATAGGAAAATTGGACTATTTTTAATCTTAAAGTCATTTTTAGACTATATAAAATATAGGCTTAACTTTTTCATGCACTTTGCCTTGGTAATAATATAATTTTTCAACAGTACCAATTCTCAAGCTCGGATAGCATTTTTACCAAAAATATTACTTGCGTTGTTTTGATTTATTAATAGGCAATTAAGGACTTATTATGTGTTAGAATGTTTTTAAGTACATTGCTAATACCGTACTGTTAAAATATAATTCTCAAGTTATTAACAGATTGAAATTTCTTCCGCCTTAAATCGCGATAAAAATTATAATCGAATTATTTTATCACAAAAAAGCTAATAAATTTGACTTTAATATTTACTATAGAATTTTAAAATATTTATATTAATTCCATAAATAATTCAGTCATAAAAATTAAACGTGATATTTTTCAGGAAAATTCTTGACTTAAATATGTGAATTATGCTGTTTAATTTTATCATTTTCTTAGTCATTACAAATAGTTTGATTTTTTTGCTTTAATAATTATAATATTCTGATTTTTTTTAATTATTTTAATATTAAAAAATTACTTTTACAAGTTTTAAGATTTAATAATTATGATAAAAGACAAATATAACATTTTAAATAGCATTACGTATTGGAGTACAAAATAAAATAACACATCAAATATGTTATTTTCACACTTTTTAATAGCGAATATAACAATGATTCTGACATTTATATTAAAGATGGTCTTTAGGTCTTTAGGTGGAAAGTCAAGCTGTGCATTAAAAAAAAGTACTTTGTTTTTAAATTTAGTAAATTTTTACCTACTACAACTAGAGACTTAAAGTATCTGCTCTTGCTTTTAGACTACAATTATCATATCCTAAAGTTTATTTATTCTAAAAGCAAAGCTTCTCCAAGCAATACATTATTAGTTGAAAAATGCTTAAGAGTATCATTAGTGTTAACATCATTATTAATAAAATATGAGCTCTATTTATGAGTTTTATGTTGTAGGACCTATTTTTAATTAGTGAAGAATACTTAACATTATTGGTGTTTTTTTAGCAATGCTCTCATGGAGTAAAGTGACCCTCACCATAACCAAGTGGCAAATTGTGTCAGATGATTTGGCTATTTGTGGCATGTTGAGTCCTTGTTGAGATCCACGATTGTTTTTTTACATGTTTTTACTAGAGTTGGCAATAAACGTGTTCGTGTTGACACGTTTACAGCACGACACATTTAGCTCAAGCATGAACACGACACAATTAATAAACGTGTCAGAAATTCAAACACAAACACGACACGCCTATGGCACGCGTAACACGACACGACACGATTAACACGATTATTAAACGTGCCGTGACGAGTTGACATGATAACAACACGCATATGATACGTTTATGACCTAGTTAACTAAAAATTAAAAAAAAATTAAAAAAATTAAAAAAAAGCCAATAAAAAAATTTAACAAAAACACAATATCTAATTAATACTAACATACTACAAATATTTCAAATATTTTTATTTTTAAGTTTAAATGTGTTGTAAATAAGCGGGTTATGTCGTGTCATGTCGATACGTTTACGACCCATTTAATTAAACGTGTTAAGTCGTGTTAGACGTATTAGCACGAATCTAACCCATTTATTTTTGTATTATTCGTGCCAACATATTTATAACTTAATTAATAAACATACAGTTTAAACTTGTTTATCTCATGTCGTTGTCGTATCATGTTATCATGTCGTGTTTGAAATTACTAGCATTAGTTTTTATTCTTTAAAGGCCCCACCCAATGGCAAAATCTGTCACGCCCAAGCATGACATATACATAGTTTTCATGGCATATGCATGGATTAAAACCTATTGTTTATAAAACTATGAACCTATTTAATATATAGTATATTTTTTAAATTTAATTTTATAATTTTATTAATAGCGAGTTTTAAATGTTAAATTTTTATTATTAACAGAGGTATAACGTATAAGGTTAATAACGAGTTTTAAATGTTAAATTTTTATTATTAACAGAGGTATAACCTATAGGGATTAAATAGGATTGCTCGCCAAAAAACCATCCCTTCGACGAATTCCACACCTGATACACCCAACCGAAAAAAACCCTTCCATACCAAAGTTCGAAAGACAAATGCCAGTCGTAACCTCAATAACAACATCATGGCAAATGGCTGGCTGTAAATATTTTTCCCAACAAAAAAGGGAAAAAAACGCAGAAAAATTTTGCCAGAAAAGAAAAAAAAATCACAGGAATCTTGTCAGAAAAATTTTCCCTCTAGGATTCGCAGAGGTTTGGTGGCTGCTGCTTGGTGAGGATCTCCGGCCAGATTGAGGCATTCATCACCGCCGGCGAGGCCATGCATAATGTGAGAAGCGTTGGTGGCCATGTCGCCCTCCACGGGCTAGACGAGGACCGGACCAGTGGTGGCTGTGGCGCCATGACCATTGGAGGAGAGAAAGGTGGAAGTCCAGGGGTCAAAGGGAGATGGATTAGAGAACTTTCTTTCTTTTCTTCTTCTTCTTCTTCTTTTACCTTTTTTTTTTTTTTTCTGTCTCGGGCGGATGAGAGTTGATCTTCTCATAGAATGTGGTCAGATTTTTTAAAGGGAAAAAGTCAGATATTTTTATTAACCATTCAACCAATATTTGAGTAAATTAGATAATATACCACATTTTTGTTATCATTATTATATTTTATTATTTATTTTTTATTTAAATTATTTTTCTTCGTCAAAAGAACCATACCTTTAAATAATATTTATTTGTTTAACTTTAACTCAAAATACTTATATTTAATTATATTTTTATATTCTTTTTGAGTATTATGTTTTAAGCTTTCTCTTATAAACTTGATTAGAGTAAAAACCAAAACCAAAGTGATAGAAGTGATATTTATCAAATTAAACCCTAATTTTTTAAATAATTATGGGTCCCACAGAAAAACCCAACTCAGCAGCCATGTTAGCGCCACCTGTGTAGTGAGCAACATCAGAGATGCCTTCTAGCTCATGGTTCCAAGACCACTAAAATTAAGATTTCGAATGAGAGAAATTATAACATTGAGCAAGTTTAGAATTGCATCAATGTTCATGTGTCATCTATAATATAATTTTAAAAGTTTATATAAGATAATCTTGATTATTTGTAACCTCAAAATAACTAGTGAAAAGCTTAGGAGCAAAAATTTAATTTTTGAAAGTTTAGGGGTAAAATATAATTTTCTAAAAATTAATGGTCAAAACATAATTTTTAAGAATTTGAGGCCCAAATATAATTTACTAAATCTTGGGGAAAATACAAAAAATATTACTTTTTGTTTTTTTAAAAAAGTATGATAAAATATTAATACCAAACGTTTTTTTTTTTTTTTTTGTTTTAAAATGGTAGTTACCATGATATTTGTCTAAGAAATGAAAGACAAGAGTAAGAGAAAATATTTTAGTTTTTCTTAAATAAAATAAAAAATAAAAGGTTACCAAACAAGTTTATAGTAATTATACTAATAACTCTCGTATCTTTTTAACCCTCTGTCCTTTTTAGCAAACAAGACAGACAAATTATTAAAATTGTCTCCATTCACATGCCTCGATCCTCCCACTCTTTTCATTCTTCTACTTCCATTCCTCCGATCTTCTACTCTCTATTCCTCCAACCAATTGGAGAGTTATTTAGTTGCCCCTTTTTTTTAAGCCTTGAAGTTTAGTGGTAACATTCCTCAAAACTTACCCTTTTTTTGATTTCTCTTATCGAATGTGAGGGAATTCTTTTCCTACCCTTTTCTTTTATATGATTGATCGAATTATTTTCTTTTCGAAAAATAAAAGCTTAAAGTGTCTCTTGTTACCCATTCGCTCCTAGCAATCAGTTCCCCCTCTTGTGATTTTCTTTTGGCTCGTCAATATTATTTTCTGTTTGATGAACGTAACTCACCTAATTCCTCCCATATGTTCCACAGTTCTAGGTGATAGTTAAATACAAAATGAAGGCAAGAGGATGCAAATAAATTATAAAAATTCTCCGGACAATCTTGATTATATACTCTAACAGGAGCATTATCTTATAAACGAAAATCCATGAAGAGGCAATGATGTATTTGGCCAATCACGGCTGTGTCTACCAGGATTTCTTCAACTTTCTTGAGGCTTAGGTTTTGATTGGTTTTAATGCTTCAAAAAAATAAAAAATAAAAAAAAAATAAAACTACTCAATTTTTTTTTTCCTGATTTTGGAGCAATGCCTTTTATCTTAAACTAGCTTTCCCTTCTCTCCTTCTTGCAGTGATTTTATGCAACCTACTTTTTAGCCAACAGTTTAACCTTATTCAGGTGCTTTTGCCCTCTAAGATGATCTTCCATGTTACCCTTACCAGTGCATCTTATGTTACAAACCGTGCACCACAGAGGTAAATCCTTTATCACACCTGTTACATTCTTTTCGTTCTTTGCCTTTTCTCCGTGCCCCTTTTCCTCATGCTTTATGCCACTTTTCTGATTCACTTCACCACTGGATAGACCCCTTTTTGTCTCTTCATTACGTTCGTTGGATTTACTAGCACTTGAAGCCGGAACAACATTCTTTGCCTTGCCTTCCAGCCTTTCACTGGTGATTACTCTAGCTGAAAAGCCAGTAAAAGTGTTTCCTGGCAGTGGCTCATCAGTGGACCGACCAGACATCTTTGGAATGTGAGAGAAGACAACCTTGGGAAAAACTGTCCGGTCGTTTGAACCCTTTCCTGGATCCTCCCCAGCTGGACAAACGCTTTTCTTCAGACTATACAATGGGGGAACCTGGGGAAAAACTGGCTGGTTCTTTGCTTCCACTGCCTCATTCATTGTACCCTTGTGCTTTTTACTTTGGAGGTGGGAAATAAAATCCTCCGCGCTTTGAGTTGTTACGTCGCATATAGCACAAGTCCATTCTTTTTGTACTGGTTTAGAAACAGGAGTCTGAACTTCAGAATCTTTTTCTCTAGTTTCTGTATGTAAAGAAGTTCTGTTCTTGCTCTGAGTGAGTTTGGGCTCCACACTACTAACCTGCAAATGAATTGCAAAAGGACATTCAGGAAAGACAACATTTGGTTTTATCGTTTATCGTGATCGTTAAAAAGCATAGAGTAGTCAACTTTTCAAAGTTGATACCCAAGAATAAACTATGGAAAGCTTGCAATTTTTGTGTAATGAAGTTTTGGGATATGGCAAGGAAGAGTAATAAAGAGAGAAAAAAATACAAGTGAAGCAATTGCTATGTCACAAATCTTATATGCCACTTGTAGCCATGTCACTTTAGCTATTTTTCCTAGAAATAAGCAAAAACATCTGATCTTCTTTTCAAGTTGAAAAGAACATATAGGCTAGATCCGATGGCCACATTCCACTAATCGACTCAGCAAATGTGTTCCAAAATTGTATAAGTCTGTAATTTCAATTATATAACGAGTCTTTTTTCTTAATCATGTTTCTTAGAAGAAAGAGCTGATTGAAATCGCAAATACAAAAATAAATAAATAAATAGAGAATTTGTTTCCTTATTCAAGTAACTACGATTTCCTTATGGAAAAAAAAAAAAAAAAAAAAAAAAAGAATAGAAAAGCACAGAAATAAACTAAGAAAACATCATATGAACTTACCTACATAACTAAAATTTTCAAGTAACTAAAAACATCATTTAAACTAAGATAACATCGTTCCTTATTCAAGTAAACAATGAAAACATCGTTCAAATGTTACCTGAGTAGCTGCTGTCACTTGATTCTTCTCTATTACCTCTACAGCTTTGATGTCTTTCCCTGCTTCATGAGGCCCCTTAAAGTTTGGCTGAAGTAATTGAAACATGGTCAGTTAAATTCACCTTGAAGTCGATTAATCATTCATTAATTTCTCTAAAAGCATGCATGAAAAATAATTTTGTTTCTCAAATGAAAGACAGAAAGAATTCAATGTGCTCAATTCCCACAAGTATAATTGGTTAGTTAAAGTAACAGAAAACACTAATGAAAAAAACAAAAAAGATAATTCAGTGGTTTACAAAGTGGACAAAGTTTAACAGAATTAATATTGTTCCGACCCCTCGACATGTTGACTTCCATTGAACCAAGCTAATTGCGGCTAACTGTCAAAATATACTGAAATAGGCATCAATAGGCATCACATAACTTACCTGCTTCACCCCTTCATTGTTTGCAGACGAAAGCACTTTCTCTCCGACCTCAAGATTCTTTGTGTTACCATACTAAAGCAACAAAAACGTGAGAAAGTGAATTTACCAAGCGTCCAAACAAAAATCAAGATCCAAAACAAAAGTTCATACAAAATTTAGACATTTTCCTAATTCACATAAAATATATAACATGCTGTAAATATAAATGGCCGCACAAGTGGTCATATCACAAAAGTTATTCATGCAGAGATGATCCGATTTTCAAGGGAGATGATCCGATTTTCTATTTACCTTGGAAGCAATGATTTTCTCAAGAGCTTCAGTCCCATTCTCCCTCACATATTTTTCCACCTCAGTTATAATTTTTTCCGTCCCGACAGAGGCCTCCTTCGGCTTGGTGAACCAATTAATGATAATGTGGGCGTCCATTGAGAACAATGAACATGTAACTTGTTTATAGACATAAAAAGCACCATCAAAATAAGGTATAACCAGCAAGCAGACAATAATTAGCCTAAGGTAACGCCAGAATGGGAACCTGACATGTCAACAATTGCATAGTGAGCGAGAAGCAAATGAATTACAAACCCTTTCCATGATAGAAGCACAATAAAACTTTGTAACAGACCTCTCAAATTGTTAACATCAAATAATGTGATGTAATACTATTTGTGTTTGGAAGAGTGGTGGGAACACCTAGTGGGAATCACTTTTATTCTAATATGTAAAGGTTTTACACTGTAGTATTTTTTTTATTGTTATTGTAACAGTAAGAGTTTTATACTGTTTATAACTGAGTTTGTGGTAAAAACCGTCCGGTGGGACCATTGTCAAACACACATAGTTAATCTTAAAAAAAAAAAAAAACCCTTAAAAGTACAGTAGAATTACCATTCAAAGAGACTTAAAGCGTGTTCAATAAGCAAAATAAAAGAGAAGACAACCCAATAAGTATTCAACTTTTGGGTGTCCACAACAGAATTGGTCTCAATCGCCCTTACTGAAGCACATCTGCCAAAAGAAAACCGTCAATAAAAAAGTTAAAAGTGAACCCACGACTGCAAAATAATTGTTTTTTTAGAAGATCTTATCTTCTTCTTTCTCTTTTTGTTATTATGATGATTACTCCATTTAAATGCACTCATTGTTTTCCAGGAAAATCACAAAAGTAAAGTTGCATTTCGACCAAAAAAAAAAGTAAAAATAATAGGAAATTGTTAGACCTTTACCGAGAGAAGGAGATACAGAGAAAGAGAGACAGAGAGAGAAGAAGAAGAAGAAGAAGAAGAAGAAGCTTACAGAGGATACGCCAAGGCAAGAAGAGGCCTGCGTTTAAAAACAGAAATTAAGGGAACAAAAGAAAATGAGGCTGTGTTAGAAGAAAAGCAAACGTTTCTTGTCAAGCAAAAATGAAAACATACCATGCAAAAACATCAATGGAATGTTTGACGACAAATTGAAGAAAACCCACAAGACCCATCTCCAAGTTTTGGACCTCCTTGCTTTGATTTCTGTGTTTTGTCTCAAAAGAAATGGTCTGTGGAATATGGCGGAGACTTGAACCGAGGAAAGGACAAGACTCTTTATAGTACAAGATTGCGAGGCAAAGTAATAGTAAAATAAAAAATAAATAAATAAAAAAAGGAAGTCTACGCGACGAAGAAACCTTTTTTTTTTAAAAAAATACAAGGGGAGGGGGGAAGAAACCTTAAAACCAAAAGAAAAGAAGCTTAAGAGGAAAGTCACAACAGTCGGCCACAACTCGCTCGTTCTGTGGTTTGTTTTTTTAGGATGCACGACTTCGGTGAACGATCCTCGTACCGGGCACTAGTGTGGTCCTAGGTTTCGTTTGCGCGTAGGTTTATAATAATATGATTTTGAATTTTGTGGCTTAAATTAGTAATTTTGAACCATATAGTTTAAACGATAGTTGTAAACTGATATTTAAAATGTTAAGTTTTAAAACAAGAATAAAACGTCTCATCAACCTTAAAATAAAAACTCATATTTAAAAAACTAAAGTTTATAAATAAAAATAAGAATAATAATAGCTTTTACAATAGAAATGCTTCAAAACAGTTAGGCGATGTTTGGTTTGATAGAATAATATAAAAATAAACATAAAAATAGGAATATAATAGAATATGAATGGGAATAAATTAAATGATGTAATCTAATTTAATCGCTTGGTTGAACATTAGAATTAGTATTAGAATCGTCATTATTATGTTTTGTTTTTAATTGGAATGGAATGGAATAATAACAATTTGATAAAAATACCCCTTTCTTTAATTTTTGATAATATTTAAAACGAAATTAAAATATGCTTTGGAGTTTTTTTTTCCTTTTTTTCTTGAAAGGGAAAGCGATTTTTTTTTTCTGTGTACATTTTAAAGCCATTATTTTATTTGATTTATACTAATCCCTAAACAATTAACTTTATTAACAAAAATAATCATAATTTATATGCAACAAAATTGTATGAAATATTATATAAGTACTAATAATTACATACAGTTGCAAGATAATCAATATAATTAAATATATTTTTATATTAGGATTGTAAAATGGGCACTAAATAAAATAAATAATAGGACATTAAGAGGGGCATTTATGAAGAGAGATGTTTTATTAATTCAATTTTCAAAATAGAATGATCATTCCACTAGTTCACTTTAAGAATGACTATTCAACTAAAATAGTTGAACAGCAAATTCTATCGGAATGACTATTACTAAGTCTATTTGTCCAATCAACATATAAATGATTGGATTTTAGGAATTATTATTCATTTCAATGGTCATTCCATTAAACCAAACATACCCTTAAAATTTAAAGGAAATCAAGTTCTTAATGTTAGTGATGGGCTCTAGGCCAATTATATAATGACTATATTGTGACTTCGTTATATTTGCATTTTATTAATAAAGAGGCATTTTTATTATTGTTTTTTATTCGAATTCTATGAATAGTTAATTCTATCTAAGGTCATCAAATATGTAACTTGATAGTAAAACTTTTAGGTAAAAATTGAATTCTATTCTAAATTATCCCTAGTCGGTCATTATTATTAAGATAATAATGAATGAAGACTAGTATGAAGTTTGACTGATGATTATGTTTTACTAATCATATGTATGAGATACCAAGTCAACTCATAGATATATATTTGAGAAATGATGTATTGGATCGACCTGCTATGAGAATACTGCATGGATAATTGTCATAAGTGATTCTCATCACAATAGTATTATCCTAGTCCTCTGACTTGGAATCATCATTGTTTCTTACATGACAAGTTCTATATTTTGACACATTTTAATATTATTTTTAACAGGATGATGGAATGGATTGTTGGATATAGAGTGAATCATGTGAGGAATATAAGTGATTAAGAAGGAATTTGTCCCTCATTTATTATGTGAAAGATATCTATGGACCCCTCGATAAGTTAGACTGAAGAAAAATGTATGGCCATACTAGAATGAATTGATAGGGGTTATTAATATCAGTCTACTTAAGATCGAGAAATAATACGATTGAATAGTATAAGGATGACATAAGTCATGTTTTATATTCAATCAAGGTATCTAGTGACAAAAGAACTTTAATACATATTGTGGATTAGGTTATGTCGGATTATTGACATTCACATAGCTTGGGTAATCATAATGTCTTGCTAGAGGCTTCTTATGATTTGTAGGCCAGAAACAAAATTTCAAGCCCACTACCAACGTTATGTGAACCTACAGGGTCGCAACTTAGAATAGGCCAAAAAACGAATTTTGGGTTTACTATGTCTAGGTTCAATGAACCTGATAATATCTAGATTCGATGTACTAGATATGTCTAGGTTTATTAAATCTGATATTATCTAGATTTTCTAAATATATTCAAATTACAGACATTGTCTAGATTCTCTGAATCATTTTCAAATTACAGACATTGTCTAGATTTTCTGAATCATATTTGAATTATAGTTTACCTTAGTTAAAATCTGACTCTATCTCGAAGTCAATAGATATATATGTACATATATGTTTTAGGGTTTCTAGCAAAAAGAAGATAAGAAAAGGCGATCTCTTATTCTAAAAGACAAAAACATTAAAAACCCTAAAATTGAGAGAGTCATTTAACGTAAAGGAGAGAGTGCTAACATACTAATTCAGTTTTTGAGAGAGTTTGTTAATATGGATACTTGCAGAGGGCGTTGCTCTAAGTAACAACGTCTAAATCCGATCCCGAATATGAAAAGCTTGAGTTAGGGTGTCACTGGAGTGAACCCGCTATCTTCCTTCTAAAAATCTTGCCCTTTTTGTCATCTTGGTAAGATTTATGATTTTCTTATCAATTTAATTGAATTGCATGGATCCTGTGAGGGTTTTGTAGGAATTAATTTTGATTTTCTACTGCTTATTTGAATCATAAAATCCAACAAAACCCAATACTTAAAACTGACAATTTAAGCCGTTTTAAATGATCTTCACCTTTTGAAATGCTTTGAAACTAGAGCCCACCAAACACCTATTTTTGTGGGCCTATAAGTTCAGAACCACTTAAAACACTCCAAATACGTGCACCAAATAGTAGTACATAAAAAAAAAAAAAAACATTTTCATCTATATGGATTAAAACCTTATTAGGCACAAAACTATAAGTCTTAGTCTAGTATGTAGTGTATTTTTTAGGTTAAATTCTACTATTTTATAGGTAACAAAATTATAACCCTATGAGGTTAAATAAGATTGTTCTATTAAATAACAGAACGTGATTTTCATAGTAAGTGGCCTACTTTTTGTTAAGTGTGATGACATTTTTTTTGTTACATTTGAATTAATATAACGATTAACAAAACACGTAATAATAAATTAAAAAGTTTAAAATCATGACATAAGTTCATTGGTTAGTCCTTTAAAAACGAAACTAATTAGTTGGAGACAATTTGAGAATAAAATAAACATGAGCTAATTGGGCTCTAAAAGTTAGACCATATTTTTTCGAAAAGAAAATTGTACCGTTTCAAGTTTGAAACTTTTTCACTACTATTCACTACCACATTTTTTGTTGGAAGTTTAATTACGAGTATTATCTTTGCTAAAATGGCATTGTCACGGTTTCATTCTTAATTTTTAATTTTTTTTAGTCAAAAATTCTATAAATTTATATTTTACTTTAATTGTTTTGGTACTTTAAAACCGACCATATGCTTTTCTCATCAACTCACCATATACTTTAATTTACACTGAAGTATTATCCCAGCGATGGTTAGTCTAATAATCTTCAAACTTTTTTTTAGTATGCTTTCAATCTTTAAGATATGATTGATTACGGTCTTCTAATAGAAACAACTACAAGTCAATAATAACCTAAAAGCTTAGAAAAGCAACGTGAGGTGCATATATATATATATATATATGAATGTATACATGGGTTTTAACAGTTACATTTTTAATAAATATTATTATTATTAGCCATTTAATATAAATTTTACTATTAACAAAGTGGATAATTGATTAAAAAAAGTTCAAACATTTAATGACTATTTAATTTAGAAATCTTTTTCAAATAATTCAAATGGATAACTTGTTTGTGACATAACTTTTTATTATAAAACAATAATAAAATGTAAATTAAAGATTTAGAGGGCCGTTTGGTATTGTTTTCAAAATAGGTGAAAATGTTTTTATTTTGAAAAATGAAAATTTTTTAAGAATTATGCTGAGAGTATTTTAAAATTTTTTGTCTCAAAAATTGTGTGAAAACATTTCCAAAATTATTGAGAACAAAAACAAACAGGGCCAAAACTTTCAACTTTTAGGTCTACCCCTATATTAACCACTGAACTAAACAACAACACTAACAAAATGAATAAATTATTCAAATGAATCAAATTTTATAAAACGTCATCTTAAACATAACTAAGAACATCAATCTTATTGTTTCTAAATATTGATATGGTCTAAGAAAGACTTCCCCTGTTATTTCCAATTCTTTTTTGTTTGGGTTGAACTTCCGATGTTTTGGTTAAAGGGTTTTTCTTTTAAATACCTAAAACATCCATTGGTTTTACCTAGATATTACTTTTGTCTTTATTATTCAAACACCCAAAACATCCCCTATGTTTTGAAATCATACACAAAATAACCCCTAATTAAATTTTTTTAAAAAACAAGAATACTCTACCCAACTTTTAGCAAATACAATTTAAAACACTATTAAACTTACATACTAAATAAGGTGAATCTTAAAAAAAAAGTTAAAAACTCTAAAAATAATTGAAGTATTTACTTAAGTAAAATACTTATTTGAAGATCTTAAATTGTTTTTTATTTAATTTTCTCATTAATTCATACTTTAAATAACAATTAATACAAAATTGGGAAAGAAAATCTTGAAATTTTCAAAAATTTAATCGTTTTATTTTGAGTATAATTTTATAAACACATGTGATGTTTTAGGAGTTCACATAACAAAAGGGATAAAGTGGTATTTAGGATTTTTTTTTCTTTTTTTTTTTTCGAAAACATTTGGGAAACAAAACATTGGAGGGAAAATCCTAGAGATTTTTGCTTTTGGATAAAAATTTAGGAATTTAAAGATTGGAGGGAGTGCAAATTTTAATACCCCTCCTATTTATTTTAGAGTTTTGACCTTTTAACTAGTAATGTCGTCTTTAATTTTTTTGGTGGTAATTGTAAGAAAATCATTAACAATATAATTACTTTTTTTTTTTATGTATATCCTTCTAAATAGGTTATGTGTGTCTCACATAATTGTTTTTCATTCCAATTTTGATGTGCTTTTAGGAACAAGATTTGATTTTATACTTTGTTAAGATTAAGGACTAAATTACCAAAAACAATTAAGAACTAAGTTGCAGGAAAAAACAAAAAGTTAAGAAGGCAAATATACTGAAAAGCCCTTATTTAAAATGGTTTGGTAATCATATATTTTCTTCCCGCTATTTAGTTGTTGTCATTTTTCTTAGAAACTTATAGGAACTGAAAGTATATCTTATAAGCTTCACGTAGCTGCAAAAAATCACATTATTTGGACACCTATAGCCAAAGATATGTACTTTTCAATTTAGACCCTACTAAATTTTGTAGAAATCAGCCATGGCCTTGTTTGGTTTTACTATAAGCATATAGTAGCCCATTGGAATGGTCTAGTGTTAGCTTCAATTAGGCGGTGATTTTTTTAATTTTTGGAGTTGTGTACAATATTTTATGAATGTTGTCATAACAGTCATCAAAACTGTATTTTTCAAGAATCTGTAACAAAAACTGAAAGTGTCACTTTTCAATATAAGATGCCTATACCTAAGCTAACACTAGAACTTTTTAGAACCTATAAATTGTGACTTGTAGCACTTGGTTTCGCCTCATTTGGGATTATGTATCCTAACTTGTGTGTATTTAAAGTTTCGATTAGAAACTTTAAGAGTGTTGCAGTTCTTAAAGTTTCAAACTTGATAACTTTTTTTTGCTTTTTCTAAAACTTTCTCCCCTATAGTCAAACTAGCCACGGTGATGATTATTTTGAGGAGTTTAGAGGGTTCAAGAAATGGTGTGCATTGACTCAATCTAAGCCTTGTTATTGTATTTTTATTGATGCCAACTTTGTTACTTATGGTGACTTAGAAAATTCTAATGAATTGAATCTAGTGTGAGATTTAATAAATGATTGCATGTTTGATACATCATGGTTATATTTTATTTTGCATAACTATTGCATTGGCATATGCATCGTATTTGTATTGGCCGTTATGCTTGGCGAGATGCTCAGCACATGAAGGCCCTTGAGCTATTATCTTGGCCTATGGTATTCGAGTAAAAATAGACCCTTGAGATCTTTTGCTTGGGTCACAGGTATGGTAATTATTATGGGTACTATGAATCCTATAAAAAGTAAGTATAAGAGATAGGAATTTACCTTTTTTAGGTTATGTTTGCTATTTGAATTCTATTATTTTCTTTTTAATTCTTTTGCCATGATCGGTAAGCATCCCATTTCAATCAGACCAATTTCTCAGTGACTACGTTGAAATAGGTTGGTTAGCCTTGGTAAGGCTTGTTACCCATAGCTTGGTAAGATTTACCGCGTTTATATATATCGATATTGCTAAGGTTGACTGTGTTTATTTACTTGTATATAGATATTCGTGAGGTTCACCATTGTAGAGTTTAGTGACACAGAATGATTTTGAGACTTTCATAGAAATGGTGGATGAGACTGTAAAGGTGTACTTTTTCCAAGGCTTAAATCATTTACTTGTGCCTTTATTTCTCAATAAATCCTCGAATTAATAGCATTTTTGTTAATAATTATTTTTATATCTTAGTGTAAAAATATGTTTTTAGTGCAGTTTTATGTTTAAGAATATTTTTAGTAATTTTTAGATCATTTCTATGTGTTTAATAATTAATTAATTTGTAAATAATCAAAATCGTAAAAATAATATTGTGTGACTTTAATTTGAGACTTAAAATGTTTGTAAATATATTTTATAATATTGCTAGTAATTTCTAAGAATATTCCGGTCTTAAATAATACATCTGTTAAGGTTTGTTAATTTTAAAAGTGTTTTACTTATTTTTGGTGTGCTTTGTATGTTTTATTATAAAATAAATATTTTTAAAATTATTGTAAATATTTTGTTTGTAAAATAATAAATTTTCGTGTGTTTGTAAATTTTAGATTTGAAATCTATGAGAAAATAGAGCAAAATGGCATAAAATGGGGCAAAATGGACATCAAATGCATCAAAAATAAAAACCAAAGAAGTGCTACATAGTGAGCTCTTAGCCATTTGATTGTGCCGCCAAGCTAATCTATGCCGCCCATACATCCAGACTCTTCCCTAGAATTCACTACAAATCTCCCCATATGCACGCGCTTTAATGTCCACGAGATCTGCTTAGGTTGACTTATTCAATGGTCGTCATAATTGCAACGGTCCTAGCATTGTGTTTAAAGCATCCCAGCCATTATCTTAGTCTCAGTCAATGCATCTCACGATCTTTAAAGCATCCATCATTTAGCCAAGAAGCACCATATTATGAGCATTAATCAGCATATTCTCTAGCTGATTCGTGAAGGGAAAAAAGAATCATAAGTAAGGCTGATAATTTGGGTCCATGGGTCAAGTTCGAGTTAGGTTGAGCCCTTATTTAAACAGCTAATACACCAACTTGAACTTGACCCATGATCTGACAGGTCAAAAAAAGCCTAACCCGAATATGACTTGATGTGTAGACGGGTTGACCCGACCCGACCCGACACGTACAACCCCCCAATATGCTACTTTGTGCATGTTTGTGTTGACAAGGCACACTGACCCGTTAAACCCGATAGACCTGCAACACGATAGACCCAACAATAAGCCTATAAAATAAACAATAGCCCAACAAAACAAAACCATCAAAAAAGTTAACAAAACTTTGTATAAGTTTAACAAAAACAAATATGCTAGAAATTAGAATCATGTCAAGTTGGATATACAACAAATGTTAGACTAATTTGACACATTAAAATTAATTTTAGGTTATATGGATTGCATTAAGGTCACACGAGTTTAATTTGGTTTACACAGGTTGATTAACAATTTTCAAGTCAATTTTTAGGTTAACATGATTTCGACACGTTTTTGGTAGGTTATTTCGGGTTAATTTCATGTTGATTCGAGTTGACCCAAACCTAACCCCCTTTTTGTGCGGGTCAGATGGGTTTGACCTAATTCCAACCCGAGGCTTATTTTCCTAACCCTAACCTATATTTTTTGTGTCGGGTTCGTGTCGTGTCATTGTGTCGTGATTCAAATTGCCGGCCCTAATCATAAGTAAGCTCTTGTGAGCTGATTCACGTGGAAAATAAAATAAATGTTGCATCTGCATAGGATGCAACTGAAAGAGTTAAAAAATTAATAAAAATTAAAAATAAATAAAATAATGATAAAATATATTAAAAATATTAGTAAAATATTAGGAATAGTGTTTTATTAACACTATAAAAGGGGGCTCTCCCCTTTGTTTATGTAATTTAATTATGTTGCATAATTAATAATAATAATAATAATAATAATAATAATAATAATAATAATAAAATAATGCTTAATTTTATGGAATGTCTTTTACTGCAATATGACTTGTTATATTGTTGATTTTAAATATTTCATAAGACGAGATGTTGTCGAATTTAACATAAAAATTTATTTGATTAAATATAATAAGTTTGATTTGTTATTTTTTTTCTATCTTAAAGTTGTTAATTATACTTGTAGTAATAGCTGTTACAGTTTCCATAATTAGTGCACAAAATTATAGTTTTCATATTTTACTACTTTTTATAGGAAAGTCTTTACTATATTATAGCTTGCCATATTGTCGCTTTTTGGTTAACTTGCAAAATTAGTAAAAGTGCTTGCAATTAATAAGAAAAGATAGAATAAATTAAATGCTTTAAATAATTATTTAGAGTTAAAATTTCGTATTAGCTATGAAATATATAAGGGATTCTTGAAACTTTATCATTTTAATTTTTTGTTTTAAAATCTTCTTTAAAATTTTCAAAAATATTTGTTTTCTTTTAAGTTTTGTTTAGAAAATCCCTTTTCATTTTAAACCAAAAATTTTCAATCTTTCAAAAAAGTCACCTCTCTTTAGATATGACAACCTTTATATACTACAAACGTCTGCGTTTAAAGAATCATTTTGGGGATGCAACAACGATTACGTATGAAGACTCTAAAGGAGCTTTGGAATAGGTACAATAACTCAAGAATGGGCTCTAGGTTTGGCTCTACATACTAGCATGTATATATACACTATTATGTGCTGACTTGGTGATCCTATTATGCCTTATGTTGTGAAATGTGTATATGTGAGTCGATGCATATGGTTGGAGTTTTTTCTTATCATAATCCCTTTTGTCCCTTACTGAGCATTTGGCTCACCCTTTTCTATGTTTTCCCATCCCCTTCTAGGATTTTATAGATTGTGTGAGCTGTTAGTAGAGCTCAGTTGTCACTTTTAGAGGCTCAAAGTTTGAGGCAGCTTATGTATGGTTTAACTGTATTTAATTTTTAATGCTCTATGTGATATTGTATTTTGTGTATAGAAACTGTATCGGTACGATAGTGTCCCACGTTAGTACACTTTGAGATATTATGTAATTTTGGACTATTTTTACTATTTCTAATTTAAGGACTCTAAAGTAAGTATTTTACATATTTTTAGAAATAGTGTATTTTTGGCTTTGGATTAGCATAATCTGTTTTATTTGCTTAAATTGTTTTTGTCTATCCATTGTTATAGCATTATGTATAATTTTGTACAACATAGAGTATTTAAAAATATGCAAATCTTTTAAATTTGAATACTCAAAAATGTAAAAGATACTCTGAAGATAAATTTTGTATCACATTAATTATAATTTTTGTGATATAAATTTATGAATGATAATTTACTAGTAAAAGTAGAACAATCATGCCATAATCTAAAACTATATAGAAATTATCTTTTTATCAATTACTTAAACTAGTAAAAATTTTAATATCTATATTCCAACTGTTGTTGGAATACAGTACAAAAAGACACTCAAAAAGAAATAGTACACATTGTAGTGTAATTATATAGAAAAAATGCAAACATAGATAGATGAACCACTATATTGGAATTAGATAGTATAGGTAAAAAGTAAGTCAATATAATTTGAGACTATTAAAGCAAATATCTCTACAATTCTACACTGACAATATTAGAAAAATACCGTGTAGTGTAAATTTAGACTATGTAAAAAGGTAAATGGGACCCATTAAAGTGACACTTCAAAGGTAGAAAAACTTCCACATCTCCCCCACGTAGAACTGGTTTTGGCCTTAAGATTGGATGCAATTTTAATTGCAATTTAGTCCTTAAGTACTATCTTTATATGTTTAAGGACTTAGCTAAAAATAAAACACTTTGCCTCCAACAAAAATTGTCCCATGAAAACCATGAAGATCCATATTGTCCATAGCTAAAATCATCCATAACTCCCTCCCTCTCAAATATTTTTCAAAATACAACCTCAAATCTACTTTAGAAGCAAGTTCAAGCACCCTAGAGCAAGTTTGATCAACTTTGTATGTATAACCTAAGCATTTCTCTGAGTTTTTAATGTTTTACTTTGAATTTTGAGTGGGTTTTTGATTGGTATGTCATGGATATTGGTAAGACAGATCAGCAAAGTTTTAAGAATCATCAAAGGAGGAATAAAAGTTTGGGAAATTTCTTTGTAAAACCCTAAACCCTAGCTTAATAAAGTTTCTTGTTTTCATGAGTTAGATTTATGGTTTATAATATGTTTGGATTATGGCATGTAAAAGAATTTTATAGCATGATTAGTTTATGTTATATATGTATGCTGACGTGGTTGGATACTAGAAACTAAAGTTTTAGTACTTATAAAGAGAAAGTCTAACAAACTTTGTTAACATACAAAGTTTAGTTGTTTTTCAATGAATTAAGGTTTTGATAAGTATGGAGTCCGAATTACTTTCCGAACAAAGCATGAGATCTATCGGAAACAATGAGATAAACAACTTTCATGCACAAAACTTTATAAAATTTCAATCAAACCTGTAATATTTGAATTTCCAAAGGAACAAATTTGAAAATGTTGCCAAAACCCCACCAAAGCATTGGAATTTGAGAAAAGTTAAAACACAAAAGTTATAGATCTCACCAAAACTATACAAAATAGCAACCGGGTTATGAAAATTTAGCACAAATTTTTAGCTGAAGTTTATAAGTTTTAATTGCAAATTTCAAAATGGTGTTAATAAGGAAAAGACTTTAAAATAAATATATTTTGGCTTGAGTACTTTGGAAAGTTTTAATCCTTATGAAAAACCAAGCGTAATAGTATAAAATGGTTGTTTTTGGTTTTAGGGGCAAAATCATCAAGATTTTCATATTTTAGGTTAAAACAATAATTTTTTATTAAATGGGATTTTCACAAAAAGAAAACCAATGTCTTGTTTCCTGCACCATTATGAATAAGCAAGAAAATGTAAGTTTTTTTTACTAAAACAGGTTCAAAGAATTTTCTAAGACCCATCGAGGACAAAATTGTCATTTTTACAAAAAAGGCTTAAACGTACCTCGAAATGTCCGATTTAGAAAAACTCCATTTGGTGGGAAATTTTTCATAGCTCATTAAGTTTTAGATGGTAACGGGAAATTAGAAGTTTAGTCACGTAAGGCTCAGTTCAAGTAAATTAATAGTAACACTTAGGAGAGACTGTGTATAGAATAAGTGTTTAACGTTCAAGTTCCATCATCCACAAGTAAGTCAATAACAAGGAAGTTAGCTAATAGCAAGATATTGTCCTGACAAGACACTTAGTTGATTGATAAGGAAATAGGAATTGGATACTTAACATGAAATCTAAGTAAGTTTTAAATCCCACCTTACAGCATAGATAAAACAGTTTTCAAATATGTTGCTCATATTATTTTATAAAATGCATTTATTATGCACAATCATGTTATTAAAGCATCATATATGGTATGTCACCATAATTAAAAAGACTAGTAAAATAATTCACCGAATAAAATAAGAACGTGTTGTACCAGCCTCACGATCTAAGGGGAGCTTCAAGTTATGTTACGATCTTGGTGTTACAATGACCTTTACATGCACTTGGTATGTAGACTTGGGCCTTAGTTCAAGTCAAGTTAAAAAAATAAGTTAATGCTCATAAATAAGCAAAACTAGTATCATGCATTAAGTTTTACAAATAAAATATTTTGTGGACTTGAGTTTGGTCTTACTGGATGAAAGCTCACTTAGTTATTTTATGCTATAGGAAATCCAGCCAAGAGGCTAGAATAGATGTTGTGATTGAGCTAGAAATAGCAATTGTATATTGTATAGATATGGGTATAGATACTGTTATTGGAAGGTTCCGCTGTTTTAAAAATTGTATCTATTTTTTTATAAGTTTATTATGGTTATAGTAATGAACACTGTTTTGTAACAAAGTTCTAAGTATGTACAAGTTAAACAAGTAATGTAAATATTTTTAGTATGTTTGGAATAATACAAATATGTTAGTATAAGTTTCAAGTTTTAAGTTTTCAAGTTAAATTAAATAGAAAATTTATTCCATATTTTTATAGCTAAATATGAAAGATTAAGTTAAGAAAAATATAATGTAACTACTCGAACATTCGGATCATCACAGTGTATTTAGTCAATAAATATTTTAAGATTAGTGACAATCCAATTACGCGGTTTAATAAAAGTCTTGTTACCGATCAATTCTGAGGTAATTTTGGACTATAATTAAGTAAAGCAAAAGGAATGGGAACCAAAATTCTTCCATCAGCTGGCTAGTTCCCCCAACCAATAAAGAATTCTTTTTATTCCTTAAGTCAAGGAAAGCTTGTGCGTGAAGCAAGATGACAATGAAACATGATTTAACCTAAATTAAAAGCTTTGTTGACTAAGAAAGGAAGCTACTCTCCCTACACATTCCTTATCTTTGGCGCTATCATTAGTGTGTCTTTGGACCAAAATTTGATGCAAAAAAAGCATGCTTAGGACCTACTTATGACATGATGATAAGTTAAGAAAAAGTAGCATTTTTGTCTATAGATAGAACTATTCACAATAGAGGCTTATTTTTGTCATTCTTCTCCCATTTCCCTAAAAGCATAAACCGGATTTCTCCCTTTCCTCTCCAAAAATTTTCCCACTCCTTACATAACAAAGAGGAGAAGAAGAAGTTAGAAGAGGATTAGAAGATTGTCTTCAAGAGTAAGTTCTTAACCCAATACCTTTCTTATTTTTAAGTATGATTAAGTTTATATATATTTATATTCAAGGCCATGTAATAAGCTCTTAAGTATTGATTATGATGGCATTGTAAGTTTAAGTTGCAATTGTTTAAGTTTATATAAGTTTATGGATGTTTGGTTTAGGTTTAAGTTATGGTTTAGTATGAAAAGTTTTCCTACACTATTTATGCTCAAGCGTGAACCTTTTGTAGGTTGATTTTGGGATTTTTATAAGCATAAAACTTTTAGATCTTGATATTTTGAACAAATTACTATGACTAAGATTTTTTGCGGTTCCAACTCTAGAAAGAGTTCTAGACTATTTTTAAAAACTATGCGAAAAAACTACTTTCTTAGCGGCAACGATTGTTTTTATCAAAACTGAGCCTCTTAGAGGCTGAATCACAATTATTGTGAAATACAAAAGCTTTAGATCTCGATAAAAAAAAAAAAAGAACTTTCATGAAGAAAAGTTTTAATGATCCCGCATCTAGGAGAGTATTCCTAGCATATTTCTGAAACTAGATCAGTTTTGTTTTTCAAAAAGGTGAAGTTTTCTGATGTGATGAAAATGATTCCCAAAAAGTCCAAATCATAATCTCACAAAGCAAAGTTTTAGCTCTCTAAGTAACAAAGAACTTTTGTGAAGAAAATTTTTTAAGTTTCTGCCTCGAAAGTAGACTCCAAAACATATTTTTAATAACAGTCAAAATTTTTTGGTAAATTGTTAATTCAATAAAATTTCTAACATCAGTAAATAGACATGTTAAAGACAAAAAGTGAATTTTTTTTTTTAAAAGAGCATGATAGTTCTAGATGTCATCAAAATGAGGAACTTTCATGAAGAAAGTTTTAAAAATGTCTCTAGAATATAAGGTTATATGGCGACTTTTAAAACTAACAAAAAATATCTTTATGATGCTAGTTTTAAACAAAATGTTTGTTTAGTAACAAAATTACAATTTACAACCAATAATTAATAAATTATATAATTAATTAATTAATTATCAATGCTAGCAGGATCAATTGAAAGCAATTAAAGAAAATTGTGTAGACAAAAATTCTAAGTTAAAATGTTCAATTTAATTAATTTTAACTATTCAAATGATCAATTAGTCCTCAATTAAAGGAAATTATTTTATGAAGGGACTTAATTTCCTTTTTACAGGATGCTAAATTGGTTAACATAAAACAATTAAGCTCACACACTGATTGGGTATTTTCCACAGAACCTAAGTGTGAGTACATAAGAACCCGACAAGATAGCAGATTCTATTTTCTAGAATTCAGGTGAGTAGGAATCTCGTTTGCAATATAAATAGTTTCAAATTAAATGTTTTTACATGTTTCATGCCATGCCATACTATGTTTAAGCTATGTCATGATGTGTAATCTTATGTTATGATATAACATGATAAGATATGCCATGTTAGGTTATATCATAACATGATTATGTCATGCATCATATGTGTTGTATGTATTGTTTAGTTGTATTGTATACTCAATTTAAGTTATGTATGTTCATGATATATAATATGTGATGCT
The DNA here is from genome assembly GCA_946598075.1 of Artocarpus hirsutus. NCBI lineage: Eukaryota > Viridiplantae > Streptophyta > Magnoliopsida > Rosales > Moraceae > Artocarpus > Artocarpus hirsutus. The sequence goes on from CAMOHE010030572.1 coordinate 48,984, forward strand.
ATGTAGTAACATGTCTTACTACATACACACAATAAGATAGGTGAAACAAATAAGACAAGATTAATTAAGGGTGTCATATCAACCTTTCGACCTATGGGGAGATATTAAATTAAGTTAAGTTTATGATCTCAATGTCATTGAGGGCCTCACAAACCTTAACCTCCCAAGGATCGCGTGTAACTAGTACAAACACTAAAGCCTATTAAGTATGACAAGATATGTTCATAATAAAGCATAATCAGCTCATGTATTTTTTGTTAAATAGTTGAAATTATGGTTTGCAAGTATATTTTCCTACTTGCTGAATGAAAGCTCATTCAAGTATGTTTATGTTATAGACAAGACATATGTCAGTAATGCATGATAGGCAGTAGCGAGCGGCGGAGAAATAGTGGAGATGAAATGGATGCCACTTAGACAAATATAATTTCCACAGTATGATTTCAATAGATTATGCATATATAAATGTTTGAAAGTATTACGTAAGTATGTCTTGAAGACCGATGTTGTAGTCATACAAACCTAGTTTAAAAAAATTTAAGATTTAATATGTTGCAACAGTTACTGCAACAAATGCACGTAAATTTCAAATAAGAAAATTTAAAACGATATTTAAAATTTAGAAATGTTTTAAGAATTTTATTTTAAATTAATAAATGTTTTAGAGGAAGTTGTATTAAGTAATTATTATTTTGATCTTAAATAAATATTTTGCAAATCTAAGTACCTTTTGACAAGATATGCTAAATTATAAAATTATGTGATTAAGTAATAATGACTACGTAAGTAGAGTCATTATATCTCCAACATACATTCTTAATTTTTAATTAACAGAAACAGTTTTGCTTTTTATGAGCCCTTGTTGGCTGTTTGAGCTTCTAAGATGGTTGTTTTCCTTTTTTCTTTAATCTTTTTTTTTTCCTTTGGAAAGTTGCTATTTTGAGTTAATTTGCCTTAGTTATTCACTGAAGGGAAATACTTGCAGATGGTATCAATGAATCAAATGATGCACATGAGTTGATTGGTAAAAACACCAAAAAAAAGGGTCACCTATTATGACAAACCGGCTTTCTAAATCATCTAAAAACTCTTCCTAACTTACTTATTAAGCTTATATGTAAAAATATGAAATAAAAATTTCTTTTAAACATAAAAATTTCATCAAAGCTTTTGTTACAATAAAAACTATGGCTGATCTATATTACTTAAAATATTTTATAACATCAATGATGCTTTTATAACATAATACATATTTAACAACTTAAACCAAAACCATGCTTGTATTCTATTATACAATAGAACCTTCTTTTAAAACAATAGCAGAGTAAGGCCACATCAGTATCCATAACCCAATCTTCATATATTATCCATACTCTACGTCTAGTTCATCATTTCTTATTCCGGCCTCTTAGTAGGATTCCCTATAGCATAAGGGAACTAATTGAGCTTTCGCTCAACAAGTTCTAACATGTCTCACAAAACATTTTAAACATATTCAAAGATCATTACAATGTATGATTCCATTTATGCTTCTTTATGAACTTTGTTTTTATTTTACTTTATCTTCTATTAAGGGCTCAAGTGTACATATAGTATGCGCAAGACCATCAAATAACAAGGCCACAACTTAACTTGATCCTCCCCTCAAGCAGGGATCTACACCTTTCCGATCCATTCCTAAGGTATGGAGGTTTAAACTTTTAACATTAGATACCTCACTCACCAGGCCATCAAGAACTTCAAGGCCTCCATGGAATATGTAGAGAATTTTTAACCTTGGGATGATAGATGTGCGAGACCACATTCTAGAGAGGCATCCCGAGACAGCCAATTTTGACTAGTCAATCATTATTGAGCCTGACGCGGACGAGGAGGCCAGGCCAACCAACCAAGAGGTCGTGGTGGATGTGGATGGTGAGGATGGGAATGGCGATGGCAACAATGTGGGGGACGTACCCTAGTGTTCGGGTCTAAAAGTATGTCCGATATAACTTCAGGTATAAGGTTGTCCAAGTAATAAATCTCGATGAGTCCGAGGTCGATCCCGCAGGGAAAAGATATTGTAAAGGACCAATATATTAGTTCTATTATGTTTTGTTGAAGAATATGAGAATAAAAGTTAATTTTATTTACAATTTATTTACAATATTTACATATTTTTTTCCTTTTTTCATTTTTAGATTTTTTTTTAGAATTTTAACAACAAGAAATGTGGCTTAGATTTGAATAGTAAATGGAAATTTAATAAGCAAAATTTAACTTAGTAGATGGAACTTTAACAATAAGTACAATTAATTTTAAAGGTAACAACAATTTTAATAAACATCGAGGAATAAAGGTTCAATTCTAGCAATTACTTTAAATATGTTTTAGTTTTTCTAAACTTATTTATTAATATGGTTTAAGTATGCAATATGCCATCTTTTGTCTACAATAAATCAAGAGTTACCAAGTGTTCATTGTGCCAATTCATGTCTATAATGCGTCAAAAACTCATGTTTAACAAATATGTATGTTTTCAAATTAACCTACTAAAATTACCAACAAAATTTATTGTTAAGTATTTACCATGCCATTTCATGTCTACGAATAATCAAAGTATTCTTAATCATTATTCGTGCCATCTTATGTCTATGATAAATCAAAACATAATTTTTCAAGAATTTTAGATAAATTAACCTAAAAATTATAAGTTTTCTAAAAATAGTTTTTACATTATAACAACTTAGAAAACTTTAAAATACTAAAAATATTTACCTTAATTTTGCCAAAATATCCCCCTCTCTCCCTAACAAAGTAGAATTTAGAAGGACATGATGGAAGTAGAAACACACATATTTTTACTAATCACTACTATTTTACAACATAAAAACTAGAATTATTTTACAAAATATAAAAACTAAAATTTAGAAGAAGACTAACCTAAGAAGAAGGAAGAAGAGAATTTTCTCCAAAGGAAAATGGTATGAATTACATGAAGAGAGGGGGGGTATTTATAGTAGAAGCAAATATACTATTTACAATATTTTTACATTTTTTTATTTTATTTTTTTTAATTATTTGTATTATTTTATTAAGATATTTTTAAGTAGATAATGATGTAGGACACAATTTAAATGATGGAGAATTTTTTGGAATAATTTATAATCAACCACTGCATTATTCCTTAACTAATTTTGATTTTTATTGATTTTTTTAATTTTTTTTCTTTTTTTTTGGCTCTCGGATTAGTCTAGAGGATGGTTAAAAATGTGGGTAATCCAATGTGACGCGGCACACGGAATGGACGCACGGCATTGTTGGGTTTTGTTGGATTTTGTGATTCAAATATCCAGCTAAAAATAAAAATTAATTCCCACAAAACCCTCACATGATCCATGCAATTCGATTAGATTGATAAGAAAGTCAGAATCTTACCAGGATGACAAAAAGGCAAGATTCTGGAAGGAAGAGAGCGGGTTCACTTCGGTGACACCCTAACTCAAGCTTTTAGTAATCGGAATCGGATTCAAACGTTGTTACTTAGAGCAACGACCTCTGCAGGTATCCACATGAACAGACTCTCTCAAAAATGAATTGGTGTGCTAGCACCCTATCTTTTGCATTAAAAGATTCTCTCTAATTTTTAGGGTTTTAATGTTTTTCGCCCTTTTAGAATGATAGAACACCTTCTTTTTCTTAATTCGGCTAAAAACCCTAAAGTAGATATATATATATATATCTGTTGACTTCGAGATAGAGTCAGATTGTAAATAGGGTAAACTGTAATTCGAATATGACTTAGATAATCTAGATAATGTCAGATTCAATGAACCTAGACATATCTAGTACATCGAATCTGGACATTATCAGGTTCATCGAACCTAGATACAGTTAACCCAAAATTCGTTCTTGGTCTGTTTTAAGTGTGCGACCCTATAGGTTCACATAACATTGGTAGCGGGCTTGAAATTCTGTTTCTGGCCCACAAATCATAAGTGGCCTCTAGCAAGACATTATGATTACCCAAGTTATGCGAATGTCAATAATCCGACATAACCTAATCCACAATAAGTATTAAAGTCCTTTTTGTCACTAGATACCTTGATTAAACATAAGGCATGGTTTATGTCATCCTTATACTATTTAATCATATTATTTATCGATCTTAGGTAGACTGATATTGATAACCCTTATCAATTCATTTCGGTATGGTCATACATTTTACTTCAGTCTAACTTATCGAGGGGCCCTTAGATATCTTTCTCATGATAAATGAGGGACAAATTTCTTCTTAACCACTCACATTCCTCACATGATTCACTTTATATCCAACAACAATCCATTCCATCATCCTGTTAAAGATAATATTAGATTGTGTCAAAATATAGAACTTGTCATGTAGGAAACCATGATGATTTCAGGTCAGAGGACTAGGATAATACTATTGTGATGAGAATCACTTATGACAATTACC
>CAMOHE010030585.1:0-11221 GCA_946598075.1 Artocarpus hirsutus
GAGAGAGAGAGAGGGGGGGAACTTACCAGAGGGGGGCGGTGCCGTGGAGATGGTGGCGGCGGAGGGAGTTTTTAATGGGTGTGGGTGTTTTTAGAGAGAGAGAGAAAGAGGGATTTGATATAGAGAGTGAGGAATAGGCATGCATATAATGGGTGTGGGTGGCGCGGATTTCAAAAATTTGAAGCAAAATTTAGAGGGACCCCGGTAGCTACCACGACGGTTTCTGCAAGAAACCTCTACCACGACGGTTTCTTCAAGAAACCTCCGTGGTAGAACTTTCTTCAAGAAACTGTCGTGGTAGCTCTATCACAACGGTTTATGCCGTGGTAGCTCTACCACGACGGTTTATGCCAGAAACCGTCGTGGTAGAAAATCTTCCACAACGGTTTCTTGCAGAAACCGTCGTTGAAAAAATATCTAACAACCTTTTTTCACACATTTTATTTTTGCTGCCTAGGGTGGCCAGTCTGTGTGTTAAGCTTCCAATGGCCCAAAATGTATACTTTATATCCATTTTCACTAGAAATTTAACTATAGATCAATATGTAGAAATTGCCATAAGATTGAAAAATGCAGTAAATTGCACAAAAATGTTACATGTAAATTGATATATATACAAATTATTGATGCTCATCTTTTAACCTTTTTTTTCATTGGTTCGTCAATACGCATCCATTCCACATCTTCACGAAGCAAGTGCGAAACATCATGTTCAAAATTATCTATCTCATCAACCAATGGTAATCCCTTTGTGAATGAAGGGATGTTTGCGTAATTTTCATCAACTTCTTCACCATCGATAACTATTATTGGCTTTGTCGGGACGACTAGAGACAACTCCATGTCTTGGGGATCAATAGTGTAAAAAACTTGGATTGCTTGTGATGCCATAATGAATGGATCATTCCTGTATCCTAATCTTCTAAAGTCAACCACCGTGATGCCGTCATCGTCGTTCTTAGCATAGTTATTGTCGGTCCACTTGCACTTAAAAAGTGCTATGCGTAATCCCCCATAATCAAGTTCCCAAATATCTTCAATGAAACCAAAGTAGTTCATGGTCCCATTTACCAGATTCTTGTCCTTGGCAGTGGCAATATGCATAGCCTTTGCATTGAGAGTGACACCGCTATTTTGCACCGGATGCTTCTCATCCCTTTTGCGAGTATAGAAAGTATAAACATTTATGGAATATGATGTATACCTTGTAACTACCGATGACGGACCTCTAGCTAGGTTCTTCAACTCCTGTGACATGCCTCCATCTTGTGATGTGGACCACTTGCCATAGATGTATGCTCTAATCCACAACCGAAAGGTCCGGTTGTGTTCATCTTGCAACCACTTCTCATTTCTTGCTCTTTTTGGGAATGTTTTTTTTAATTCGTTCATGTGCACCTCAATGAAAGGCTCCACTTCATTAGTATTGTGAAAGACATAAAGACAAGCTTGCTCCCACTCCTCTTGACTTACTGAAGAAGGATTGCCCGTAAATAGTCCCCTAGCATCAATGTTTGTAGTCTTTGACACCCCAATTGTGTCCGCATTAGATAGGTACTCGGAGCAAAATTCAACTTATTCCTCAGCTGTGTAACTTTCTACAATACATCCCTCCGGCCTATTTTGATTCTTCACATAGCCCTTCAAAACCTTCATATATATTTCAAATGGGTACATCCATCTAAAATACACCGGTCTATATAACTTAACTTCACGTACTAAGTATACCGTTAAATGAATCATGATGTCAAAAAATGCCGGTGGGAAATACTTTTCAAGCATGCATAAGGTTTGCACCAACTCTGATTGTAGTGAATCTAGCAGAAGTGGATCAATGACCTTCGTGCATATTGAATTGAAGAACGAGCATAACTTAAAAATTAATCATAAAAAAAACATCACCCATCATAAAACAAGTTACACATACTCATTATAAAATGAAGAAATCATACCCATGATCCATAATACAAACTTCACGGAATAAACAACAAAATCAACAACTGTTTATCAATTTCGGATTAATTATACATCACAATCAACAACTATTTCTCACTTTCTACAAAAAAACTTACAATTTGGGCTGAGATTAAGGAGTGTGGAGGCGGAGAGAGACGGCGGCGGCTGATTCAGACGGGTATGTGTTTGTATTTGTGAAGTGTGTTTTTGAAATGTGTCTGAATGTCGAGGTTGAAAATGGGGTTTTAAGTAAGCTACCATGATGGTTTTTTGAAAAAACAGTCGTACAAGATACCATGACTGTTTCTCGAGAAAACTGTCGTGGTATCTCAAATATACCACGACAGTTTTCTCAAAAAACCGTCATGGAATACGAGAGATACCATGACAGTTTCTCGAGAAAACCGTCGTGGTATCTCAAATATACCACGATGGTTTTCTCGAGAAACCGTCTTGGTATCTTCATATACCACAACAGTTTTCTCCAAAAATCGTCGTGGTATATTTAAGATACCACGATAGTTTTCTCGAGAAACTGTCGTGGTATCTCTCATATTCCACTACGGTTTTTTGAGAAAACCGTCGTGGTATCTTCACCCCATACCATGACGGTCTTTGTTTTTACGGGCGTATCTTGCCGCGCATTTTTGACCTTACCATGACGGTTTTTAGGAAATGGTTATGAAATAAAGGTCATGTAATCAATAATTTCTTGTAGTGTATGTACTTTGTACACTACTATGATTATGATTACAATTTTATGTAATGATTTTATGAAATGTTTTATGTTGTGAGATAGGAATGTGTACTTACTAAGCTTATGCTCACTTAGTTTATATTATGTTACAGATAAGGATAAGATGTAGGTTGATTAGTATAGAGGACAAGAACATGCGTGTGTGCAATGAGTGTTGGATTGGAAATGAAGTCATGTCATGAAAGAAATTTAAACTCAAATAAAAATTAATATATTATGTTCTATATTTTTATTTGTTTGTGACTTAGTTCTATTTGTGATATGTTCTTTTGAACTTATGTTTTGTTGAATACAAAATTGTGTTTTTAGATTTTGGTTTCTTAGTTTTACTTTATTGACACAAATATATGCATGTGTTTCCTAGGAAATTTCTTTGAGTTTTGTTGATTGTTTCAAAGTTCTTATCGGTAATTATTAAGTTTAACGGTAAAAGTAACGTCTCCTATGGTGACCGTAAGGGGGCTTTACATTTCAAGCCATGTCAAAAAGAGGAAGCTACGGCCTCTGGCCTGACAACATCAAGAAAAAAAAGTGGTGGCCAAATAAAGAAGAAAAAAAACCTGGTTGGGCCATTTGGTAAGTGATTGGCCCTGTCACCGTCGGCATCAGCCCCTTTAGGTGGCAGCCACTAGGCGTCGGCTGGAAAGGAGCCACGGTCACCTAGCCATGGCAGGAAGCAAAGGTAGCCGTCAAGCCACCTACATATCAGTCTCCTAAAGGTCTTTAACCCTAGGGTTTTCTAAGGTTCTGGGCCGAAGGGATTAAGATTACACGGGCCCAATTGGTCCCACGACTAGATAGAACCTAGGGGTTAAACCTCTAGGTGACCCATGGAAAAAAAAAAAAAAAAAGGGAGATGTCATGGGCTAGGCTTGTGACACAAAGAGGAAGAAAATAGAGGGGGGCTAGTTTAGGATCCAGGTTTGATTCACCTGACTCTGTCCAGCCCCGATCCAGTCATGGTTGACCAATCAAGTTGACTGGTTAACTTTGATCGGTTGACTTTAACTGTTGGCTTTGACCAAGTTGATTTTTGACCAAAATGTTTTTATTTTTTTATCTTAATTTTGTTCATTTTTGGTGCAATTTTAAATTTAAATGTTGGTATTATATATATATATATATATTAAGATGAATTAATTGAAGCAACATGTCACCAGAGTCGCCTCTCTTGTGGAAATTAATTTGTTTTAGAATATAAACAGTTGTGTCCATGTAACTTATTAAATATTGATCGGCCTAAAGGAAGGCCTATATTTGACAGAATTTTATGTACACCTGTGGTGATAAACACGTGATGATTATTTAGTTTTATATGTGAATAATAAATCAGCCCAAAGGAAGATTTATTGCTTGATATGTCTTATTATCAGTGTTTGATTACTGCACAAAGATATCACTTACAAGTTAATATTTCTATCTAAAGACTAAATATTAATGGAGTGTCCAATGTCTTGAGATGGGTTTACTTTTACTTTGATTTGTTATTGTTATTTTGGATTCTTATGTGAGCTTATTTTTGTTGTTATATTGTTCTTTGATTCAGTTACTAGGTCAACCTCAAACATTACCACCAACATCAATTCCATTCTTATGTTGAATGGTAGCAACTTCAAATCATAACAAAAGAACCTCCTTATAATTCTTGAAGTCATGGAACTCGACCTTACATTAAGGATTCCTTCTCCTACACCTCTTACAGGTAAAAGTTCCTTTAATGAAAAGAGAGACATGGAAAGGTGGGAGAAATCGAACCACATGCGTATGATGATCATGAAGAAGGCCACTCTAGAAGTATTTAAGGGCACTAAATCAAAAATGATAAAGATAGCCAAAGAGTTCTTTGAGGATGTTGAGAAGAGATCTGCTATTAATGAAATGGCTAAAAAAGTACACTTTTAGAAAACCTCATTTCAATGAAATACAAAGGTAAAAGGAACATCAGGGAGTACATCATGGAGATGTCTCATCTTACTTCAAAGTTGAGAGCACTTAAGCTTGACCTCTTTGAAGACTTGCTAGTGGATTTGGTTCTTACTTCTCTTCCCACACAATTTAGTCAGTTCAAGGTGAGCTACAATTGCCAGAAAGAGAATTGGTCTCTTAATGAGCTCATCTCATATTGTGTGCAAGAAGAGGAAATGTTGAAGCAGGAAAAAACAAAAGAGTGCTCATTTGGCTAATACTTCCAAGGATAGAGGGAAGAAAAGAAAGAAGGATAAGGAAGCTATAGTTATGGCACCTCAAAAGAAGCAACAAAAGAGGCCGGATGATCTAGATGGTACAAGTTGTTTCTTCTATGGAGTTGAGGGGCATAAAAAGAAGCATTGCACTAATTACCATGCTTGGCGTGCTAAAAAAGGTATGCTTCTTAATTTGGTTTATTTTGAGATTAATTTAACTTTGGCACCTAAACACACTTAGTGGATAGATTTTTGTATAACCACTCACATCAGTGTGTCTATGCAAGGTTGTTTGAGATGTTGAAAGCCGAATGATAGTGAAAGATACATCTATGTGAGCGATGGCAAGAAGGTTGAAGTTGAAGCAATAGGAAAATTTAGATTATTATTAAAGACTGGATTTTATTTAGATCTTGATGAGTCATTTATTATACTATTTTTAGATGGAATTTGATTTCTGTTTCTAATTTGGACAAATCATGTTATTCTTGTTCATTTGGAAATGGAAAATTTAGTTTGTTTTATGATTCAAAATTAGTTGGTTCCAATTCTTTATCAGGTTATGATAATCTTTATTTAATTGATACAATTGCTTCATTTAATGAATGCCCACAATTAAGTACATGAGGTATTAAGAGAAAATTAACAAATAAGAATTCAGCTGCGTTATGGCATAAGAGATTAGGTCATATCTTTAGAAGGAGAATAGAGAGACTTCTATTAGACAAAATTCTAGACCTTTTGGATTTTACAAATTTTGATGTTTGTGTTGACTGTATAAAGGGGAAACAAACTAATAAAGGGAGATTTGAAGCCAAAAAGACTTTGGACATCTTAGAACCTATACATACAGATATTTGTAGACTATTCCCTACAGTTTCTTAGAATGGTCAACAATATTTTATAACGTTCATTGACCTTTTTTCTAGCTATGGTTACATATATCTCATTCATGAAAAGTCACAGTCGTTGGATATGTTCAAAAATTATAAGGCTGAAGTTCATAATCAACTTAGGAAAAGGATTAAAAGCGTCAAATCTAATCATGGTGGTAAGTACTATAGTAGATATGATGGCTCAGGTGAACAACATCTAGGCTAAATTCCTAGAGGAATGTGGTATTGTCCCATAGTACACTATGCTAGGTATGTCCACTATGAATGATGTTGCTGAAAGACGAAATAGGATGCTTAAGGACATGGTGAGGATATGATCTTTCATTCTACCTTACCAGAATCACACTGAGGAGAAGCACTTAAGACTACAGTGTATATTTTTAATTTGGTTCCAAGTAAAGCAACCGCCAAACCCTTTATGAACTTTGGACAAGCAAGAAGCCTAGTTTAAAGCATTTGTTTATTTGGGGATATCCAGTTGAGGTAAGGCCTTATAGGCCTAATGAAAAGTAACTGGACTCAAGGATAGTGAGTTGTTATTTTATTAGATACTCTGAAAGATCCAGGGTGTACAAGTTTTCTGATCCTACAACTAAGTCAATTTTTGAGATAGCAAAAGCTTGGTTCTTTAAGGATGTCGAGTTTGCAGGGGAAGATAAGATTAGGGACTTTGTCTTTGAAAAGGAATATGTTGATATTCCTATAGTTGATATTGACATTGATTAGGTTCCTATTTCTGACATTGTTCAAGAAGTAGACCCAAATCAAGACAACGTCGAAGAACCTCCTATTCCAAAAATTGTTTCAGAAGAACAAATTTTATCATCTCACCATCTCAAGAACCTAGGCCATTAAGGTGATGCACTAGAGAAAGGAGAAGTACGATGCCAGATGATTACATTGTATTTCTCCAAGAATATGAGTTTGACATTTGTATGGTGGAAGATGATCCAATCAACTTCCGTCAAGCCATGGTAAGTTTTAGATCTCAAGAGTGGGTTGATGCCATGAATGAGGAGATGAAGTCTATGACAATGTTGGGGAACTTGTCCCATTGCCTAAAGGAACAAAACCATTTAGTTGCAAATAGATATTTAAGTTCAATAGGGATTCGAAAGGCGATGTGAAAAGGTACAAGGCTTGGCTTGTCGCTAAAGGCTTTACACAAAAAGAGGGCAACGATTATAAAAAGTCTTGCTCTTTAGTTTCTTTGAAAGATTCATTCAAGACTATAATGGCATTTGTGGCACATTTAAACCTTGAGCTTCATCAGATGGATGTTAAGACTGCATTTCTTAATGCCAACATTAATGAAGCAATCTATATGGTGCAACCAAAAAATTCTATCGGGAGATGCAAAGAAGATGGTTTGCAAATTGAAGAAATCCATCTATGGGCTTAAGCACGCCTCTCGTTAGTGGTATTACAAATTTCTTCAAGTTATCATCTCGTTTAGTTTTGAGATGAATGTGGTCGATAATTGTATATATCAGTAGTTCAGTAGGAGTGAGTATATTTTCTTGGTTTTATATGTCGATGACATCTTGTTTTCCAGCAATAATATAGGCTTATTGCACGAAACCAAGAGATTTCTATCAAAGAAATTTGAGACGAAGGATCTTGGTGATGCATCTTTTGCGTTGGGTATATAGATACCGGGATCACACTCGGGTATTCTTGGATTATCATAAAAGGGCTATATTGAAAAGGTTCTTAGAAAATATGCCATGCAAGATTACAAACCAGGAGATACCCCTATGGCTAAGGGACACAAGTTTAATATCAATCAATGCCCTAAGAATGATTTTGAGATTTAGGAAATGTAGAAGATTTCTTATCCGTCAACAGTAAGGAGTCTAATGTATGCTCAGGTTTGTACGCATTTGGATATTGCGTATGTTACAAGGATGTTGGGTAGATACATAAGTAACCTTGGAAAGGATCATTGGATAGCAGCCAAGCAAGTTTTGAGGTATTACAAAGAATAAAGTACTACATGCTCATGTATCGGAGGTTAAAACAGCTTGAGATCATTGGGTATATAGACTCCAATTATGTTGGATGCCAAGATAGTATGAAATCTATGTCAAACTATGTCTACCTTTTAACTGGAGGTGCTGTCTCTTGGAAGAGTGCTAAACAATCTCTTATAGCATCTTTTACCATGGTAGCATAGTTCATAGCGTGTTATGAGCTGTCCAATCATGGAATATGACTACGGAATCTTGTCATAGAACTACGCATAGTGGACAGTATTCAAAGACCACTCAATTTATTTTGTGACAATAAGTCAACAGTTTTATATTCAAATAACAACAGGAGCTCGATGAAGCCAAAGCATATAGACATTAAATTCCTGGTTGTGAAAGAAAGAGTTTAGAGTGGACAATTGTCTATAGAACACATCGGTGCAAACTCCATGATTGCGGATCTACTTACTAAAGGATTACCACCCAAAATGTTTTAAGAGCACACTACTCATATAAGTGTTATGTCTTATGAGGATATTCAATTTAGTAGGAGTTTGTGATAATAGATGCTTTTATGATATAGACATATTTTCGTTATTTTAGTTGTGGATATTTTTAAGGTTATTTTCTATAGAAATAAAGTTTCAATTTATTCACACTCTGATTTTGGTATGGTTTGATCTCACTAAGGTTTTAAGGTGTACCAGTTGGAAATAGGCATGTTAAGATCACATTGCATGAAATTTCTATAGCATCCATGCTTAATCTTTGTCATTAGTTGTATTAGGATATGTGACCATTGATGGGTCTAGTTAAGACATATGTGACAAAGGTCACTTTGGTCCTACATTGATATAGTTAATGGACAAGATTGTTGAGATGCATATGGTTTTAATAGCAAAATTCATGAGCTTATAAGGTATAATTTTTGCATATATAACCTAACTGAGAGATTGTTAAAATTAATCCAATATATAGGCTAATATATTAAATAAATATGTATTAAAGTCTATCAGATAAAGTTGCCCAATTAAAGTGATCAATTTGCATTTTGAGCTTTTAAGCATCATTAAGTGTAGGGCACCTTGTTGGAAAAATAGCACGCAGTAGAAATTTAAAAACTTTTATATTAGAGAATTTTTCAAAACACAAGTTTGACATACTATATGCATAAATTAACCAGATCTTACTAACCTCGCGTGTCGAAGAGCTCTTGTAATCAATGAAAAGAAGGATGTTCTAGAAGAGCCTCAACCACCAAGTCTTCCTTGCTATTCTTTATCCACGATAAGAGTGCGTGTAAGTGCACATCGTACAGCTCTTCCCTGGTGACTCTCCTTCCAACCAATTAAGAAAAACCAAACTAAAATTCGTGATTTGTGAACAATAGCTCTCAAGGGAATTTCAAAGACTCACAAAATAAAGCGCTCACACTTGATCTCTCAATTGATCTAAATAACTTATAACTCTCACTCTCTATTTATAGAAGTTAGACCCAGAGGTTACTCCTTGTTAGATAAGGCCTCAAAAATTCAAATCAGAATCAATATCTGATAAAATCGTGTAAAAACAAGTGATTAGATTATTGTTTTATTGACTGGTCGAACTGGCAGATCAACCTGCCAAACTTACTCCATTGGCAGGCCAAGCTTGAAGACCGACCTATCAAACTTATGATAAATGATCCCTGTGAATATTTTATTTTTCACTTGAGATTCTTTGGATAAAGCCTTAGCTTTAATTCAAATAACCCAATAGAAAAGGTATCTAATTAAAACAACAATATCTAGATAATCTCCAGGAAAAAAAATATTGTAGATAATTCAACGAGTTTATCTTGAATTAATGTACACAAAATTAATTCAACCAATAAATAGACATGAATTATCTGATCTTATCAAATTTCAGCCAATCTGATAATTTAACGTAAGTCACCAATTTATTGGAAAAGCACGCCGTATCGTTAAAGGATTTATTATTTATCAAAACCCAATATTCTAGATATATATTTCATAATTATCAACTCTAACACTACTCCACTAAAATAGTAGAGCTGCACTCTCACACTATATAGAATTACGAAGCCCGGATAGCTAAGTCTCCATAACATATCATAATGTATCGTATCCCCATAGGATATCGATAATCGGCTTAAGGATAAATTCTATTTTACCTTCTTGATTATTTTTCTCTTACGTTCCATTACCTCACCATCGAAAAACTTACCATCCAAAGTTAGTATACCATGGAATTACACCTATATATCCAAATGGTTAAGCCATCCAGTCTTCCAATTACACGATAACGCATATAAGAGGATATCATCAACTCCTAAAAAGGAGCTATGGATTCTGTATCCACTACAAGAAAATATTGATTACACGACCTTTATTTCATGACCGTTTCCTAAAAACCATCGTGGTAAGGGCAAAAATGTGCGGCAAGTTACGCCCGTGAAAACGAAGACCGTCGTGGAATAGTGGAAAGATACCACGATGATTTTCTCCAAAAACTGTCGTGGTATCTATGCATACCACGACGGTTTTTGGAGAAAACCGTCGTGGTATCTCACACATACCATGACGGTTTTTGGAAAAAACCGTCGTGGTAGCTTAATTAAAACCCCCTCACACCCTCGGCATTCAGACACATTTCAGAAACACACTTTACAAAATACAAACACAGACCCTTCCGAATCAGCCGCCGCCGTCTCTCTCCGCCTCCACACTCCTTAATCTCAGCCCAAATTGTAAGTTTTTTTATAGAAAGTGAGAAATATATAATTGTTGATTGTGATGTATAATTAATCCAAAATTGATAAATAGTTGTTGATTTTTTTTTTATTTCGTGAAGTTGATAAATAGTTGTTCATTTTGTTGTTTATTCCGTGAAGTTTGCATTGTGGATGATGGGTATATGATTTCTTCGTTTTATAATGAGTATGTGTAGCTTGTTTTATGATGGCCATGTGCGATTTTTTTTAATGATTAATTAATATATGTAGGCCTGGGTATATATACAAATTGTGAAGTTAATTTTAATTGAATATTTGCTATTTATTATTTTGATTTAGGAATTGCAAAATGGATAGGAAATGGATGTGGGATTTTCGATTGTCTAAAGAGTATGTGAACGGTGTGGAAGAGTTCTTGGATTTTGCCAAAAATCATGCAAATGGTGATAAAATTTGATGTCCTTGTGTTCAATGTGGAAACCATAGATTGCATCCAATTATAATTGTTAGAGGACATTTATTTCGAAATGGAATCATAAGTAGTTATCAAACGTGGCATTTTCATGGTGGGTGTAATTTCAATCCAACCTTACTAAATAATGAAAAGCAATCTATTGTGAAGGATAATATGGAGGATGAAGACAATATGGTTGACATGGTCAATGATTTAGAAGAATACTTTGTGCACCGTCCAGATTTATTTGAGACAATGATGAATGATGCAG
>CAMOHE010030588.1:0-31390 GCA_946598075.1 Artocarpus hirsutus
AATTATTGGGGTCAGATAATTCTTGTCTGTTTATCAGTTGATTTAATTTTGGATAAATTAAATCAAGATAAACTTGTAGAATTATTAGGAATCTATTTATTTTCTTAGAGATTATCTAGATAAAGTTGTTTTAATTAGATAACTTCTCTATTGGGTTATTTGAATTAAAACTAAGGCTTTATCCTATAGAATCTTGGGTGGAAAATAAAATATTCGCGTGATTTTTATTTCGGCAGTTTGGCATGCCAAGCTTAAAGTTTGGCCTGCCGATCAGGCAAGTTCGGCCTGCCTATGAAAAAGTTCGGCCTGCCTATGCGCGAATTAAAAATCGTGCGTTTTCACGCGTTTTTACGCGTATCTTATCCGATATAGACCCGAATTTGGTTCTGTTTTGAATTTTTGAGACCTTATCTGATAGGGAATGACCCTAGACCCAACCTCTATAAATAAGGAATGAGTCTAATGATTTATTTAGAGATCAATAGAGAGATTAAGAGTGATACTCTACTGATGAGAATCTGAAACTCCCTGAGAGCTCTTGTTCACAAATCACGAACACTAGCTTTGGGTTCTCTTAATTAATTGGAAGGAGAGTCACCTTGAGGAAGAGCTGTATGTATGAGCCCACACTCACTCCGATCGTGGATAGAGAATAGCAAAGAAGACCAGTTGGTTGAGGCTCTTCTGGAACGTTACTTCTCTACACAGACTTCGGGAGCTTTTCGACATATACAAGGTCAGTAAGATCAGGTTAATTTATACATATAGCATGTCAAACTTGTGTTTTAGAAAATACTCTGATTTAAAATTTTAAAATTCCGCTGCGTATAATTTTTTTCCAACAGATCGGCCATAGCTCTATTAAATAGCTTAATTTTAAATATGAGAATACTAGGATGTTTTCTTTTACGAGAATAAAAATACTAATCGATGCAATATAGTCAATAGCAGTTTCCCCCGATGATCATCGCATAGATGCTGACAAAAGAGCCAGTATTGCTTTCTAAGATATGGTATCGCCTTGTTTCAATGGCAATCGGCAACCTATGGTATTGCTGGAACAGTTCAATGCTATAGAGGTTATCTTTGCAACGTGCCATACACTGCAACATCTATAAGTCCTATTGGCCTCAAGGCGATTACAGGAGGAAGCATTAGCATGGTGGATCAGACTAGGTCCTGGAGGACAGCGCCTTGACTGGAAAGGCTTTAAAGGACAAATTTTTACAAAATTTGCTCCACAGCCACACGCACCTGTCGATGAGATGCCAGTCTAGGTTAATCCATTTATCTAGGCTGATTGGCAACATCGAATCTATATACATTTGGAAGCAATATGAGGTATGGATATATGGGCGAACCCATGGAACAGTACATCATGAGATTTCAATGTACCATAACACTGATAATTCCACCAGAATTGTCTTTACGGCGAGCTTGTGATCTTATATGGCATGACCTCCTAGACGAAATTCAATATCTGATTTAGCATCCTCCAAATTTTCTTAGCTTGGATGACTTTATCGCTGAGATATTACATGCTGAGCAAAGTCTATTAGCTCTACTTAATGATTTCCTTATAGGTATGGATGAGGACAATGACGATCAGGTGGTGCCCGATCATGTTCCAGGTTCATCGAAACCCTTGTATGCTAGAGATGATCCATCAATCGACTCCAGTGAGGAGGAAAAAGAAGATCCAGAGGAGGATCCCATAGATAGTGACATGTCGGAGGTCAACTTTGATTAAGGAAAATAGACTATCTTGTTTTTGTTATGGCCAGCAAGATTTTGACCCTATTGACTTTGTAAAAATGTATCTCGATAAGCAGTATCATTCCCGATAGTGGTGTTCATGTTGGTCAAAGAAGATGGATGCTACCAGAAATAATGTGAAAGCTTATGTATGTCAGTTAACTATGTACGATATATTAGCCATATATGTGATGTTTTGTTAACAAAAGATGTAAAAATTATATATAATAAAATAATATGTTTATGTTATGGTTTATAGTCTGTTATAAACTTGAGTGGTTAAAGAAAAATTTTGGAATAATTCTATTAAGACAACAATAAATGTTAACGTAATATTATTATTTTATGGTAAGATCTTGACCGGCAACAATAGCTGAAACCCTCGGAGTTCCCTCAAACCCAGAATTAATGATCCTAATCCCTAAGCTGCAACAAAAGCTTTAAGCCTAGGAGCAAGAGATGCAGGGACTACGTTAGCAGTTGGCTCACCAAAATCCAGTACCCCTAGTACCTAAGAACCCTCCACCACCAGCACCATAGGCAAGTCCTAGTAGCTCCTGTAGTTCCTGTCATGGATTTTTATGAAAAATTTTGACGAATGAAAGTCCCAAAATTCGATGGTTCCATAAACCCGTTAGATACAGAAGATTGGCTTACCAGCATGGAAAGTGTCCTAAAGTTTATAGGACAATGACCATGAAAAGGTTTTATGTGCATCCTTTTCATTCACTAAAGATGCAAAAAAAACTGTGGGAATCAATGGAACGCAGGAGAAATGTGGATGAGATAACTTAGTCAGAGTTTACTAAGGAATTGGAAGAGCTTATTTCAATATTGAACAATGGCAGCACATCAAGAAGAATTCAACAATTTCTAACAAGGGAATTTTTCAATCACTGAAGCTATGAGGAGGTTTAATCAGTTGGCATGCATCTGCACTGAACTAGTATATATTGACTAGGAAAGGATAAGGAGGTCAATGAAGATGTTCCGTACTAACATTGCCTTGATTTTTGATAGTAGGGGTTAAGCACCCAAGGATGTAGAAGATTGTATAGAGCAAACTTCTCGAGCAGAATTTACAATCTCCCATGACAAAGAAGAAAGAGCAAGAATGTTTAAAGCTCAAAGAGAGGAAAGGGCCTTGGCTAAGCAAAACCAAGCTTCATAGGCAATAGAATAGGGTGGTAACCAAGGGCAGGGACAAACTCAAAATGTCCAAGCTGGATGTAAACATAATAGTAACAACAAGAGGAAATGAAATGCAAGTAACCAAGGGAATAAAAAAGTCAACCCTAGATATATCCTTATTGTATGCATGATCTGTTCATGTTTGTTTATGAACATTCATTATCCTTTTTATATCCTTAACTTAACTAGGGCCTAAGGGTTCGTACCATATGTGCACACGGGTCATTGTGACATCGAGACCATAAAATAACTTAAGACTCCCCTTGAGTCAGGAGCTAGTACGACACTTTCTTTACATGTCTAGTGAATCATCTTTTCAGTTTGTTGATTTAGTTTAACATATCGAACATGATGTTTTATTGACTTAAAATAAATGCATAGCAAATGCATCTCTCTAAATGTTTTAAATAACCTATTTTTTTCCAAAAATATTCAACACTATAGACGTGGTTTGAACTTACTTGGGATTGATACAGTGTTAACCAATCTTTCGTTCCTTTGTTATCTGTCTAATTGTCCTATTTGGACAATTTATCATCATTAGCCAACTTACTGTTGTCGATCTATATGTCAATACAAGATGTGAACGTTAATTACTGAATTAGGTTATTGCTTGGCTTAAAAAACCAAGCAACTTATTCTTTTTGATTCACAATGCCTTATTGTTACTAACGGAATATGAAACAATTCTTGCTAAAGACGTTTTTTATTTCAAACGTTTGCGGTCCGTTCAGTGCGTTTTACAAAAAATGACTTTTTTGCCCTCAATGGGCCTTATTAAACTTTTTGGACCCCTTTTTGCCAATTCTTCACAAAATGTTACTTATTGACAATGGTGGAAGCGAGGTGTCGATTTTCTTTTTACGGTAAAAAAAAGCCCATTTTAACAAAACTTTACAATTTGATAGGATTATGAAAGCTTTTGACTATTTTGCCCCTGGAACAAAAAACAATCATTTTATACTGTTGTCTCTAAAGCTCCTAATTCAAATTCCTTTTATTTAAAAACTTTTTTTCTTCTTAACATTTGTTGAAATTTTGTGATAAAAATTTATAAAATTTATATCACATAAATCGTATAGAATTTTGACATGCTGTCCACATATCTTAACACTTTTATCAACATTTAAAACTTTCATGTTTTAACTTTTTTGAAATTTCTACTGCATAGTATATTTTTTTTGCTATTTTTTAAATTTTTTGAGTTTGAACAAATCTTTTCAATTTAGTCCTTTCAAATTTTCACAAAACCTTATTCATAAAAATTGTGCATCTCACTATTTTGAATAGGTTTTTAGTCTTTCTCAAAAAATAATCATGTTTAAATATGCCAAAATTTCATTTTTTAAAAAAATCACCTAAACTTTGTAATTTGCATAGTTTTTGTCCAAATTTGATTTCAAGCACATGAACCTGATTCCTAGCCTTCCATCACCACAAACATACACAAAATACATCACATAAACATGCCATAAAATCCCTTAAACATGCTATAATTCAATTTTAAACAATTACATACCATACTTGATAAAAAAAATAAAATAAAACAACCACAAACTTAAAAATAGAAGGTTAAGCTTTTAACCAAAAGATTTGTGAACTTATGGACGTCCACAAAACTTGATTTTTGTCAACCTTCTTAGACATAAACTATGACAAGAAAACTCATATCAAGTTTCCCTTCATACCCCAATGGAAAACCCTAGAAATACTTAGAGAAAGTATAGATTTTAACTAAAAAACTTGATCTTGTCTTAAAGCTTGCTTGGAAGATGTTTTTGTGAAGAATTTTCTTTGAGAAAATTTTGAGAGGGGTGGACTAGGGGCTACCGATTCAAAGGAGTGAGATTTGAGAGGGGTAGACTAGGGGCTGTCGATTCGAAGGAGTGAGATATGAATTGGTTTTCGGGTTCTTATTGCATAGAGATTAATGCATAAAAGTAAGATTTTTTTTTCACAATTTGGTGACTCATCACCCTAGATTATTACTTAAGAATTTTGTGGTAAAATTTTGGCTCTCTTTTTATGGAGAAAACCGATGCAACATGTAGGGGGTCAGGTGGCTGATTTTCATTCTTTTGAGTGTCCAAAAGGTGGGTCCCACATTCTTTTTACATGGTGTAATTTTACATCGCACTCTATTTTTCTTATACTGTTAGTGTAAAATTGAAGAAATATACACTTAAAACAGTTTAGAATATATTGACTTACTTTCTAATCCATTTTTCTAATCTCAACACGGTATCCTATATATATGTGTTTTTCACTTAAACAGTATACTTACATTGCACTTTGTACATTTTCCCTCCGTGTGTCTTTTTATACTGTATTTTATCCACCAATGTTTTGTGGGCACAAAATCCTTTTCCAGCTTAACTGACTGGAAATTAACCATTTTTATATGGTTTTAGATTATGGCATGCTTTCCTACTTTAATTACCACTTTATCATTTATTCATTTATTTATACCACAATAGTATAACTAATTGTGATATAAATTCTCTTTTGAAGATATTATTCACCAATTTTTGTGAGTATTTACACTAAAACAATTTGTCTATTAACAATATCCCCAAATTGCAAAAAATTCACAGACAAAATATTCATTATCATTGTCCATATATGATTTATACTTTATCGTAATTTATTAAAATACTATTTATCAGGAAAAATTTATTAATTGAATTCAAATAATTTCTGTATTTAAATTAATAAATTTTCTTGAGCATTACATGTCACCTATTAGTACATTAAAAAACACAAGTTAAGAATATGGTCCTAGTTATCTACTTTAGGATTAAAATGTAACACATATGGTTGTCTAAAGTAAATAGATTTATTCAAACAAAATTATTAAATAAATCAATTCATCTTTAGTCCCAATCTAATATATCGTCACTAATGATAATATACCAATGTCTCTACTCATAGAGTTCCGACTCTGAAGACCAAAGTAAATTATCTCCCGTCAGGAATATAGATAACATAACAATTTTAATAGGAATAAAGTGCCTAACTTTATTCCCTCGATTGCGGACCTTTATATTTAGATTATTACCTTAAGATCTATGTCTTTTGCATAATTTGTCCATTATATGCATGATCTTAAAGGTTTAGAATGACAATCTCAAAGTTTAGTTTGTTTATCATAGATTCATCACAAATGAATATAAAGAGGACAATGTTGATATATGATATAAATAATAAAGTCTTTATTGATCAAATGTCTCAAAAATAGTAACATTTTCTAGTTCTTAGGACATTAAGTCTAACATCAAGGTCCCAAACTCTAACTCTATTGGCATTGTTCATCCCCAATTTATTCCTATTGTTACAAGGAAATTTTTTTGGAGGGAACCCAAAAAGATACCTATTGATGGTATATGTCTTTCTGCCATCATATCTATAGAAAAAAAAAAAAAGATTAATTTTGGTCATATCTAATAATTTCAAAACGTTGGACCATCAGTAAGGATTTTCACCGAAAAGGCCCTCTAATTGCAAATGTCATGAAAAGTTAATATTTTAAGGATCTCTTCACCCAAGGTCCCCAAAAACTTATTCTTTTCACAAAAACGTCCCAAAAACACAAATAATTGAATAAAATGACAACATCTAGAAGAAACACATAATACAAAAACTATATATATGTGAGATTCCATTCAAACTAGATTTCACAAAAAACAAACCAAAATGAAGTGTGTGTTTCTATACATGTTAAGTTGTGGAGTATAATTTAATGCCCTGACAAATTATTACAGGAGAACCCTCCTGAAAGTGTAAGGGTGGAGTCCTATATCAAAATTTCATTTAGAGTAGTTTAGACAGTTCATACTTGTAAAATTTGGTTGCATTACTTTTCTTATACATAGAATGGGTGCCAAATTAAGGTATTATTAGAGAGGTTACGTAAACATATAGAGTTACGAGTGGTATGCAATCTTCTCTTATAAACTGCTTCATTATAGTAAATTTTTTATAGAGGTTGAAAACGAGCATAGTTCTCATATTGAGAATGAACTACTATATATTTGTGTGATTGTTTTGCTTATTTTCTTCTCATATTTTTGGGCTCTCGGTAGAATTAGGATGTCTAATTTATAACAAGACACATGTCGTGCAATTAACTTTCATTTATTATATACTCTTAGTATAAAGGGGAAAAAAGTGAGAAAAAGGATATGGCGTTGGTGGGTGCCGGGTGGGTGAAAAGTGAACAAAAAAATACAATTTAATCATAAGGACTTTTTTCAAATATTAAGAGAGATTTAAAAAGCAATACTTTAAATTAAATATGAAGAGAGTAAATCAGGGTGGCAATTGAAAAGAGCCTATCATGATTTATAAACAAAACATTAGTTGTTTTGAAAAAAAAAAAGGCTTTTGGGAACCTTCTTGTTAATGAATGAAGTTTTTGGGGATATAACGGGCAAAATTATAATAAAAAAAAACCTCTTGAAATATTGACCTCCTGTGATATATTTGATGGCAAGAGTAACGTAGAGACTAAGGATATCAACAAAATGAGAGTTGGGTTGGGGTATATAAGTTTTCAAATTTTTTAAGGGATTAAGGAAAATAGCAGATTTTTAAAACTCTTTGAAGTAAATATTAGATTTTAAAAATATTTGTAGTAAATAATAGATTTACAATATAAATAGTTTATTTACTGTGTGAAAAACAATAAAGGATATTAATCTTTTTATACCCTCTAGTTTAGGTTTATTTGAAAAATCATACATTTTGTTTTTGATTCCATCAAATGTATACCTTTAAATTAGATTTAATATATAAATTTGTATGTTATCCAGCCTAATAATTGATTTTGACCTTTAACTTTCAAAAAGTAAAAAAGAAAACAAAAACAAAACCACACAAAAAACCTATTTTTGTGGATGTTCTAGACATTTTTAGGTCAAAACCTTTATTTCAAAGTATTTTTTAAATTTTTAAAGTTCTCTTATTTTTCTATGTGAGGATATTTTGGGAAATTTTTATGTCATAATTGAAAGTTGACTAGGAAAAGGCATACATTTTTGTATAATTCTAATATGAAGGTATATATTTGATAAGATCAAAAACTAAAGGTATAATGTTTGAATAAACCTAAAATACATGGTATAAAAATGTAAATAATCCAATGAATAATTTACACAATAAATAAGAGGGGAAACAAATTATTTGCACTTTAAAATATATGTAGTGTATAAATAAAAATTATTTACATTAAATTTACTATATACTACAAATATTTTCAAAACTTGATATTTGTTATAGCTAGTTTCGGGAAAATAATATTTACTATAATTTTCATTTCATTAAATAGGAGCTCAAATAACAGAAATAAAAAAAAAAAAAAGTTTAGGGAAAACCACATGTCAAAAAAAAAAAAAAACTTGAAGCATTTATTAACTAAAATATCGAATGAAACAGATGTCCCCTTACTATACATACTAATTGAACCCATGTGTTATACACGTAGTGAGTAATTTTATAGATTATATTCACTTGTTAAATTTAGATTATCGTGTTTCAACCGAAAACAAGTTGAGATAACCATGTTTTTATTTTTTAAAAAAATATTTAATAGTAAAAGTTTTAGTTGTTATTTAACACGTAATTAACACAAACATTTTCATAAATATCGTTTTTAAAATAAAAAATTTACGTAGTTAAAAATTAAACAATGCATATATTAAAAGAATATATGTCAGGAACATGTTAAGAAAAAACTACTTAAAAGAAACATATTGAAAAGGACTACACTATAGGAGATCTTTTTTTGATGACAATGTGAAATTAACTTTTAAAAGAAGGCACATCTAAGGAAAACAATTGTTGCAGTGAGCAAATACAAAATCCCAACAACATTTTTTAATAGGAGCAAACAAAATAAAAAAAAAAAAAAGTATTCCAAACAAGCACATAGAAAATAAACATTGAGAAGTGAGTTCAAACTTAATATGAACTAACAGCGCTATAACAATTTAAATTTTGTAAAAGAAAATATCATAATAAATTTGGTTTGTATCAAAACTTTTTGGGTCAATAAAAACTGACAAAAGCCTAGATTTTGTAGAGACACATTTAAAATAAAGTTATTTTAATAGGGGCAATAAAGAACCAAAAGAACCCAAAAAAAAAAAAAAAGCCAGAACAACGAAAACACACAAAAACTAAATGACAAAAAGGTGGAGCGAAAACTCCCCTGACGAAGCCAAAAGAAAGGATAAACAAGTGGCTCGCTTTTGAGCCTTCTACACATTGTAATCTAAAATTCATTTTATTTTCGAAATTAGTGACACTCTGTGAAACGATTAAACTTATATATTTCAATATTATAATTGTCAATTTCTAGACTTAAAAAAATGCTCAAAACAATAACAAAAAAAGAATCGATTGAAGAAAAAGAAGGAAAGAACCAGTAATTTTTGTATTTAATGTAGATAACTTAAGAGAATGGAGACGCGACTTGCAACAACAAATCTCCCAAGGGTAGAGTTACATTTGCCAATGGCAGGGACTTATTTTATTTTTTATTTTTTGTATCCATGTTTTAGACTATCTTCAAAAGCACATGACAAATTGGTATCGGGAAGAAACACATAGCATTTTAGGTATTTTAATAATGAAAGAGGTAACTAGTGTATTTTGACAAAACACAATGGATATTTTAGGTATCGATATGTCCTTTTGTCTTTAAAAAATACAAAGGTATACTTTTTCCCTATAAAGTCTGAGTGCTAAAATTGAAACAATTTTTTTTTTTTCAAATTGAAGAATAGAGATTCTAATACAAATAAATAAACTAAAAAATGATTAAAACTAAAAGTTATTATGTAATTAATAAGTAATAATTACTTTCACAAAATTACAATTCTAAATTATATAAAAGTCGTTTGAATCATCGATTCAAATTGTCAATTCAAATTGAAAACACTAATAATTCAAATTGTAAGAGGGGAAAAAAAAAAGGTTTAGCCAAACAAGACTTTCAGTTTGAATTGATGAACCATTCATCACGAAATAGAATTACACCCTTTTTCCTTACACCATCTAATAAACAAGTGCACACAAAATAGAGTCCATGATACCATCATTTTCCTTTTCAATCTCATTTACATTTCTTGTTGCATTCCTTTTCTTGGCAAAGGCACACTAAACAAACAGGAACTATTATAATATTTCCAGCTAACACTCCCAACTCCAAAGGCGCCTAGAGATGCTTCATCCCAAGCGAATTACACCATCACAAAAGAGAGATCCTACGACTGGATATCCGCATCTTTCCAAAAAGTTCCTTAAACTAAACATGGGCAGGATTAAATACATAACAAGGTTACCTGATATTGTAATAATTGTTGATCAGCAAGAAGAATATACGGGTCTTCAAGAATGTGTCACTTTGCGAATTCCAACAATATGTTTAATCGACACAAATTGTGACCCAGATCCAACAAAATTTCGATTCCAACAAATGATGACACTATAGCTTCAATTTGATTAATCCTTAACAAATTAGTATATGCAATTTGTGAGGGTCGAGCTATATACAAAATTCTTGAATAATAATCAGATAAGTAAATTATTTTTGGAACTCCATAGAATATATTTATAGATTTATTGAATCGGATACTATTCCTGAATCGCACAAAAGAGATAAAAATACACTTTTTCGTTTTGGACTATTACTTGTTTTTCTTCAAACTTTCTGCAATAAATTCCCCCCAGAAATAGAGCTTTACTCCATAACCGGGCAGAGAAAGGCATATCGAGGTCTAGGCCGCCGGTTCAGGCCTGACCCCAGCATGTATCGTTTGGAAAGTTTCTACAATGATGCATGCACATAGGGAAGTAGAAAAGGAAATACAATTTCACAAGTTACTTGTATTGACACAGGCACAAAATTCAATTTGAAAGTTCATTCTACCCCCGTTAAGTTCAATCATACCACTGACAGCATAGAACAAAGAAAGTACGGGGGTAGATTTGATACCAGTGCTTACATTGAGAACCTATATGTAGAAGGTCCAAAAAAGAAAATACCAAGGGACTGTCTAAAGTTTCTAACTTTCTTAAAAGTATGTGAAATAATCTCTGCATTCTAAATTAAAGCTTTGACTTACAGCCGGGGAGAAAACCGAAGTTAAGAAAGCAAAAAAGGAAAATTCTCAAGGCTTCCCCTACACCAGAGAAAGAAGAATACTTCATGAGATCTCAACCAGACAATATTGCCGTGCCTTCATACATGACCAGGAACTTCCTCTTCAACTGTACTATCTTCACAATCAATGTGACTAGGGAAGCTCTATCAGGTTGTTCCTATGGAGACGTCTTAATCACACTTGATGTTTCTGTAGATCCTCCTCACAAACAAATTCGAGCCCAGATACCCAACAGCGCCTATAAATTCACAAGCCAATAAACATCCACATATAACAACAATTCAGTTTCCCTTACTTAAGTAGGACGCAAATGTGCATTTAACTTTTTACCACAGTAATCTAACTCATATTACACATGCGTTGTTACAAACAGTATCTCTGGAACGGAGGCAATTAAGTGATCAGCGCAAAACATAGCTTCTTAGGGGATCAAGGTTTTGAGGTCAGTAAAACAATAGAGAAACAGAGATTAATAACATATGTGTATGCATTGCCAAGGATTTTTCATAACATTCAACTGAACTAAAAAAAAAAAAAACATTTGTCAAAACATTTGTCAAAATCTTCCTAATCATAAAATAAATCTCAGCTACTATTATTTTTCACATTTTTACTCAGGGTAGTGGCATATTTCAAGTAAAATAGTTTCTACTGTGGTTATTTAAGCCCATTAACCACAGAAATAAAAGATTGAACCCAAAAAAACCAGCACCCAAATTCTCTCAATAGAAAGCAGAAAAAAGAAAGAACTTTTAGCATTTTATTGTTTAATGGGAAAAGGTCAGTGATAAAGAAACCAGAAGATAAGCTTATGATCTTATCAAGGACTTACCACAGAGGATTCCCAAACCAAGACAAAACATGAGGGTGTATCCAAAATAGAAGCTCGTCTGGAAGAAGCCTGACATCTTTGTCTTTACGTAGTAGTAATATATGGAGTACAAGTACACATAAACAGCTGTTGAGGCAGCCGAAAAGAAAGAAGTCCATTGCCAGTGATAGTTCTCCGCATTGAGCAAGAAATATGTCCCCACAATTGTCACACAAACAGTGACAATAATTAGGATCAGGAAAACAAGCAGCATAAAGCCATAAACATAGTACACCTGTCGAGTACGGAGCATAAAAGACACAACATCAGGCACATGACTAAAATCAAACTAAATTGTGCACAAAATAATATATATTACCGTTAGACTTACTGACAATTCCGAAGGTTTTTTTTTTTTAATCTCTTTTTGAGCGTGGCCACATTTAATGTTTTGGTTTTAAAATGTAGAATATTGTTCAGTACTTAAGCCGTAGGTGACAGACTGGGACGTGCCTCAAGAGCATTAGACATTATGGACCAATGTTAGAAGGACACATATCATTAAACCCACTCCAAAATCCTTCTACTCCGTCTAGAGTAGCATCATATTAGAGTGACTGCAAGTCTATATGTGCCGCATGATATGCAAAAGTTGCTGATTCAGTTGCCAAAAAGGACGCTTAAAAACAACTTTGCTTAAACAATATATCTCGTCATCCAGCTAAACATTAAAATATCCAATTTTATCAAAAGAAGAATGAAAGTTTGCATATTTTACAATATAATCAACCTGATAATACTTTAAGTACCAGATGTGTTGTATTAAACCAACTATGCAAACAGATTAGAGACGCACCTTGTAATTCCAGAATGATGTGAAAACGAAATACATCTCAATAAATATGCTGCCAAAGGGTAGAAGTCCTCCCATCATTGAGACTACAGATGGTGTCAAATACCATTTCTTCTCAGGTATAGGACGAGGAATGGTCTTCACTCGGCAAGGATTGTTAGGCGCACCACTCCAATTTCTTCCAACAACAGTACCGAGAAGTGCCAAAGGAAAAGAGATGAAAGCCCAAATAACAAAGACAACCACCATTGTGCCAAAGGGAATAGCAGCTAAAGACCCATAGAAGATGGCAATTGTGTTTAAGATGAACCCAATGCCAAAGCACATGAATGGAAATAGAGATGCTGTGAGAATCATTGACTTTATCCAACTTTTACCTGAAAACATAACACGATAATTGTACAGTTGAAAAGGTCAACGCATGTTAAAAAGAAGACAAAGTAATAAACCAGATCTAGGACGCACCATGCTACATAAGGCCGTATAGAATTGATAGTCGCACACATGCATACAGAGCATTTTAAAAACACACTCACACACAAAATGCTAACTAAAACAAATCTGCTAAATACGTACCACCATGGCGAGAATACATCCCACCACTTACATAACCAGAAATGAATGACGTGAGAGCATAGCATACTATGAAAGTCGTGACAATTGCTCCTCTCCTGTGGCAGCAAAAGGAATGGTTTAAGATATGACAGAAAATGTACTCCATACACATGCTCTCATACATTCATTAAGCAAATACAAAGAAGAGAGCTGGTCTCAACATTATCAAATGACATGGCAAAAGCATAAAAAAATCCAAAATAATGGCCATATATCTTGCAATAAATTTTTAACATACCCGACATACAACATTCCCACAATTGCCAGTAAGATGACAAGGAGAACAAGCAATGCTAGCTGAGCACCTGTGCCAACAACTGCGGAAAGAACCACCAAACTCCTAGGAGGCCGGAAAACATCCCCATGGACAAGTTTCCAGCCAGACTCTTCACTAACATCTCTTTCCTGAAAAAAGAGGAACATTGGAAATTAATGCAATATTCTGCAAGCTACTTGGGGTTTCTCCTTTTTAAAGGAAAAAACACAAGAAATGAAAATACAAGCAGATCAAAACATCATTACCAAAGTTTCAAGATCATCGTCTTCTCTTGCATATTTTGCATAGTCATTCCTCAATGTACGCATTAATATCATTGACACCAAACCAGTGAGGAAGATAACCATCATGAATGAGTTAAAAATTGAGAACCAATGGATCTGCAAACAGAAAGATGATACATGGATTACTTTATAGAACCTTAGCTAATGAAAATATGTGGATGACTAAAAGATCTGTACCAATGTTTAAAAGTTGGCTGTTTCAACTAAAAATTAAGCTACACAAGGAACAAGAAGCAGAGGAAGATAATGCCTTTCCAATTTTACCTGGTGCTCAAAAAACGGGTAGTCCAGATAAACATCAAATCGACGTGCGAAGGTGACATTGGTTTTAATCCACTTGACAGAGTATGTTAGGTCCACGGTTCGACCCACTGCCAGTGGCTTTGGGCTCTCTTGAGTGAGATTCACATGAATTATCTGCATTAATACAAAGCTTACCATACAGATGACATATAACAGTTTCAAGAGCTAGCTACAAAAGATATAGAAGTTTAAGTACAAACCTGATCTTTATTGTACTTGACAATAATATTCTTATGTGTGTAAAGCACATGCTTGCCATTGTCACTATTCTTATCCGGATGCAACTCACCAACAAAGCCTAACAACATTGCAAGAAGAGAAGAAAAGATTAATCACAGGTCTGCAACTCAAATGTACTGATGTTCAAAGTCCAACATTACAGTTGAAGAATGAGACTTGAGATTAATCCATACCCCATAAAGGTAGATCATCTGGAGTTGTATGCAGACGCCCAACACCAAGGTAGATACCATTATAAGACGCAAAGGAGATACCAAGTTAGTTGGCCATAAAAAAGTGAGAATGGTTAAAAGGCGGATCATACAATCCATGCAACAACTCAAAATTCTGGATCAAAGCTTCATATACATGAAGAAAATTCAATCAATAAGAACCAAGAAGCAATATTAATATAGGTAAACGGTACAAATACTTGTGCATTGAATTAGTGATCATGTGACAAACATGTACTACGGAAGAACAGAACTTACCCATGAAAAATTCAAACCAGTAACTATTCTCAATTGCATCTTTGAATTGTTTAACCTTGGCCTCGTCAAGTTCAAGTTGACAAATTACAGCCTTATCCACATTTTCTGCAAAGAAATAAAAAAGTCAGTAAATTGCATTTTTAACCAACTGGACATACGTAATTACAAGAATTTCTATGTACGTTGAAACTTTATATCAATCTGGCTCTCGATGAGTTCATTTCCTCCTAGGACTTCACCAAGACCACCCCATTTGTGAGCAGCATTTCCAGATGGATGGCAAAAAGGAAGGCTGTAATAGTTATACGTTTCTTGTGGATTGTTGTAAGGGCCAACTTTATTTACCCAAAGCGTAACTGCCTCATCTTGTTGGTACTGCATGAGAAGATAATATTGAATTTTAGTTGACAAATTACATTGCATTTTTTATTCACAGGAAATTGTGAATATACGAGAGCTGTAATCCGATGCAAAATAAGTTAAACCAGAACAATCATGCACCACAATGAACAATCAAAAAATATCAGCATTCAACCATCCTAGAGCCAGTCATACTTTTCTAAAAAATAAAAAAGAGAGAAAAAAAAAAGAAGCTTGTAGGACAACATAACTACAATATACGGTTAGAAAATGAAATGAAAAAAATAAAAACTACTCAAAAAGAAACACCCACCAAAAAGAGCGGGCAACAACATTTTGAGTGTAACACTTGAAGCAATCAAAACATATATGAGATCAGAACTTAAAAACCCAAGCCCAGCTCTAACTTATTCAGAATGAATCAGACAGAAGAAGCATTACCATCTACCTATTTGAGGAACCATTTTTTTAAAAGCCCTCAAAATAACTATCTTGCATTTAGGATAAGTGAAATGGTGCTTAATTTTATGGGGGGGAAAAAAGTTGAAGTTAAATGCATAAAGGACACTGAACGAGGCAAAGAAAAGAAAATTCCAACTGCAGTTCTACTCACGCATGTCTAGATTCTAGAATCTTTTTTTGGACGTCATCTAATCCAATCAACTAGCTTTGGATGCTTTATTTTTATTAATCAGGTTTCCAATACATTTTATGCAAAGCTGAATTAATTTTAGCAACCAGCATGATGCAATTGCAACTATGACAAGGCTTTCAAATTTGCCAACTTGAGTTCTTGTGGGTGCCCAAACATCTATAACGAAATAAAGGCCCTCAAAACTAAATAGGCAAACTTGAGGATAACCTAATTGATGTGCAGAAGAAGTACATCAAACACAGCAACTATCTCTGCTAACCAACTATCAAGTCCTGAAGGCAGAGAACAGATATCTCAGGTCCTTGTACTTCAGCAGTGATTTTCTAAACTAAACTACCCATAGTCCACCAGAACCAGAACCAGAACCAGAACCAGATTTAAATCCAACTCGAAACACCGGTCGAAGCACTCACCATACATAAGAAAAAGTCAAATCATAGAATGATTGTGCGGAAACTCAAACTGCACAGTATTGCGACCATCAAATTCACTTGTAGCACAAAAAACCCACCAATCCCCAGCTATTGAATCAGTACTACAAGTCTTGGGCACGATCCAAAATGGCAGTAACTACAATCATCACCATAATATTTATCACATTTCCACGTGCAATGCCTAACAAGGTTTCAATTTGTTCATTAAGCGGAGGAAAAAAAAAAAAACAAGAAGACCCAGTTGAGATCTAACCCTTTACTTTATCCAATTGCAAAAGATTAAGCGCATAAAGCACGTATAAAGCTCCGAAGAACAAGAAACAAGCAGTAACCATGTCTGAACAAATCCTCGCATAATACAAAACAAAGAAATGAAAAACAATCAAGCTCAAGAGCAAGAAAACCGAAATAACCCACAGATCCGAAAGGAATTCACATGAAAATGAAGCTCAACAACAAGATCTACGAGTTGCACGAGACAAGAATCGATTAAAATTAGGTTTAGGTCTTTGGGGAAGAGAAAGGGGGGATGGGAGTACCTTGTGATCCGACTCGGAGGCGAAGGCGGAGGAGAGAAGGAGAAAGGCGAAGGCGAGGAGAGAAAGAGATCGGACGGCAAGGAACATGGCGATCGCCGGAGAGGATTGGATCTGAACGGTCAGAGATCAACGAGGGTGTGTCGTCTCCGTCTCTGTGCTCAGATTTATCGTTTCTTGTATTTTGCCTTCCGTTTTAAGAGCGAGAAAGTTCATAATTGCAACTTTCGAACGTTTTTCTTTTTTTATTTGCTTTATATTTTTTCATATTTATTTTATACTATATTCTATATTTTTTTTAATTTATATACATCCTTTCAAATTCTTCTTTAAAAAAAAAAAAAAAACTTAATTGCTTCTTTCTTTTTTATTTAGCGGATTAAATTAAATTCTTCTTTCTTCCAGTTTAATTTATATTATTAATTCATTTTATCTTTTTCAAAAAATGAAAAATTTTTATTTGTTCTTATTTTACAAGTTTCGTTTTACCTTTTAAAAATATCCATTTTATTCTGTTATTTTTTGTTTGGTTGATTATTGCTGTTGCAGCTTTAGGTCGTTTTCACCGACCATCCTATGAGTCATACGAGGAGACTAATGATTAGGCATGAATATAAGCCTAATTTTATTTTTTATAATTTAGGCTATGTTTAACCAGATTAGTTCAGACTATTATTATTGTAGTTATAAACAGTATAAAGCTCTCATATGATATAATAAAAATTAAAATTTTGTTATAATATAAAACTTTCACATGTTACAATAAAAACAGTTTTAACTAATAGTTTTAATCACCATACCAAACACCTAATTAATGTTACATTTTTAAAAATTATAAAATTATCATTTGAATTTAAAAGTCTTGATTCAATTTCGCCTATCATTTTTGTAATGACAATAATAAATAATAAAAAAAAGACAAAAATACTCTTAATTAAATGCAATTTATTTTGAAAAATAATTTTGCTTTAGGAACATGTCTAAAAATATGTTAAATCTTTGAAAAAATAATTCCTTTTCTTTGATACTGTGAGTTTGTCTTAGAATTTTTTTACTTTTTTATATGTTTAAAATATTTTTTAGGAATTAGTTTTGTGTATATTTGTTTCTTTTTAAAATAATAGTTTGAAAATACAAATGATACTTTTATAGTTTCTAAAAAAAAGATGAATAAGCTGAAAAGAGAATTATGCAATTGATTCCTTTTATTGTCATTTTTATAAGATATAAATACATTTTTTTTTTCACTTTGAAAAGAAATGTAAGATACAAACTTTACATTTTTTATTTTGAAAAAATATTATTTTTAGCTTATAAAGAATAGCAGTTGTCTCACTTTAATCTCTAAACTTTCAACTAACGCACTAATGGTCCTAGAACTTTTCAAATGTTATGTTAATAGTACCTCTATAAAAGAAACATTAAAATCTGATCGATTTTATCACGCAAAGCACACATGATTCAAGCCTAATCATTTGCAACTCACCTAATGAAATCCATCAATTTTTTAACTTTTTGGTTGCATAGGTACCACTAGCATAACATTTGAAAAGTTCAGGGACCATTAGTGTGTAAGTTAAAAGTATAGGGTTAAAATGAGACAATTTATATTCCTTGAGGACCCAAAGTAAAATACCGGAAAAGAAAAGGTCTAAGTTATTAAATCTCATTCTCACTTCTTCTATTTGGAACTTATCTTGTATGACTTTTCTAGTATGTTGCTTAGTTAGTCAACCAATGGTTAACTTTGTGTCAATTAAGTAAATTAATAGTTGATTTTTTTCCTTATTCTCTTTTCAACAAAAATAAAAAAGGAACTAAGTGAATTATTTGTTTATACCAATTTACTTCTGTCTAATTAGTAAACAAATAGTTTATTCTTATCTCATTTCTGAAAAACTAAACTTTTTCTTTTCTTTTCTTTTCTTTTCTTTCCTTTCCTTTCCTTTCCTTTCCTTTTCAAACTCTTCTTTAATATGTATCTTTAAAATGCATATTAAAAAAAAGCTCTTGTTAAGATCTTTGAACATTTTTAAGCTTTATAGTCAAGATAAAATATTAGTTAACACATAAACAATTGTTTGTTATCATTAAAATGTCAATGTTTTGACACTTTTGAAAATTTACAGCTTAAAAGAATAGCTCAATTTATGAAACATGTTTTTGTTCTTAAGGAAAATTGTAGCCTTCTCCTCAACATTAAGCTTAATGTAAATGGTTGGATACTGCTAGTTCAAAAAAGTTGAGTAAAGTCAAAATAAGAGTTGTCATTTTTGTTATGATTGCATCTTTATCGTTAGAGTTTGCTTTTTCTAGGAAGCTAAAACCAAGGTTAATGGTCTTAGGCCCCGTTTGATAATGTTGTAGCTTTTGACAAAGTTGTTGTCAACTGTGTTGAAGAGAAAAGAAACTATGATGTAAAACAGCTAAGTGTTTGTCAAACTATAATTTTAAAAGTGCCATTAGTTCCAAAAGCTATATAATAGTGTTTGGTCAACTATAAGGTGAAACTGTTGTGTGGGATTAAAACGACCAAAATAGACATGGTAAAATGTAAATTTAATATGCCTATATGCATAGACATATTCAAATATTTATTATAATTTTATGAAGAAAATTTCTTAGTCCTAATTTTGAAAAATGAAATTGAACATAAACAATTAAATTTATAAATTTGTTATATTCTCAATCTCTTCTTATAGTAAATAAGCATAAAAATATCATCTATTTAAATAATAATGGATGATGTGGCCATCACTATTCACCATATAGCCAAAGTCCTCATCTTATACTATAACGTCTTGAAATTTATTAAGTGATATTAGTGTAGAAAGTGGTGAATTAGTGTACCATGATGTATTTTTAAACTTAATTTGACTATTTTGTGGCATTTTTAAATTAATGTTGCTTTTGATTATTTTAATAATTTTTAATTCCTTCTAATTATTTTTAATTGTTATTTTGAATTTTAGAACAAAACAATTTGTCAAATACTAACCACGTCCTTTTTCAAAACCGTGGGTTGTACATGGTTTCTTTTACAGGTTTTGTTTCCCTCTCTTTTGTTTATTTAAACTCTCTCTCCCTCTTTCTTTCTCACACGCTCTCTCTCTCCCTCCCTCTTCTCTCTCATTCTCTCCCTTTCTCTCGCACTGCCTCTCTTTTTCTCTCTCATCCTCTCAAATTTTGATTCAAAAATCAAACGCAAGCTTTGGTTTTCAGTTGATTGAAAGCTCGGGAACGTGTTTGGACAATCAAAAACACGATTTAAAAAATAAAATTAAGGTTATTTTTTAAAATTTCAAAACTTTTTCAATTTTTTAAATTTCTTTGTATTTTGAAATCTAAACTCGTTTAAGCTTAGAAAACCTTTAATCTAAGTTATAGAAACATAAAATAGCTAGAATCTAAACCTAGTTTGAAGAAAAACAGATTTGAATCAAGATTTTCTATTTTTTTCTATTTTTCTCCATTTTTAAAATTTCTCAAAATATTTGTGCAATTCTTGTTTAAATTAGTTTAAATGTGTTTTATAATGTTTTTCTATCATCTATAGATGTTTTCTATGCCTAGGAATTAAAAAAAAATAGGTTGAAATTGAGGATTGGAGCTTGGGAAGCCGAGGCTTGGGTTTTGGAAAATTCTAGAATTTTTTAGTTCGGTAGGCCGAACTTCGTGTTTGGCAAGCCGGATTCATGAGTTCGGCAGGCCAGATTCATACGGCCGACAGACTGAACCTGAAAAAGTTCAACCGACCGGACCTAACTTACCAGTAGGCTAAACTACACAATTTGGCAGGCCGAACCAAAGAGACCGACAGGCTAACCGGGCATGGTGAAAATTTGTCATTTTCACCCGTTTTTACTGTTTTGAACCCCAAAAGGGATTTTAAACTTTCAATATGATTTTGTAGACTTAAATGGCATACTAGGATGCCATGAAGTAATTTAGCAACGTAGGATATTTTAAGTTAGATATTGATAGACTTAGTTTATATATTCAAGGTTGTTCGTGGTTTCGTGAAACTAACGTACAGTGGACCGAGACTGTGGTGTAGGACACCGGCACGAGTATTGAGGTAAGACTTCTACTCCTTTCTTGGTAGCCAGGTTTTTAATGATTTTGGCCTTAAAGGATTCTTCCAAAATGTTTTCAATAAATGATATAATGTTTTAAATGTTTCCAAAAGGGGGCTTTTGGCCACAACATGATTTCTTTCAAAATGATCTCCTTCAAAGTGATTTCTTTTGAAATGATTCCTTTTAAAATGAATTTTAAGGAATAGTTTAGATAAACTTCTTAGCAATTTTCATTATTTACTGAAGAATGAATCCTCATAATGAATCAAATAATGAATGTAATTAAGAACACTCGGTAAATGGGTTTTAAATAATAATAGAAATATATAGGTGGGTATGATGCCATATTAGAGATCGGGTTGTATAGAGTGCAACTTTGGGGGCAAGTCCCGAAACCCAGCTAAGCTAGTACTATGGTGATATATATATATGGTTTGCCTAGAAAAGATAAAAATGCACTTTCTGGATGGACTGTTTTGAATAAGATTTGTCTAAATGAATTTATTTATTTAACATTGATATCTAATTATTTCTTTGGAAAGTAAACTTGGTATTTAAATTATTTATCAGTTTTTAAACCATAGTCTACTAGCCTTTCGCTAACATTTTATTTGTTTTTAAATCTTCCTCCTTCTAGGTGGAATACAATCTAGGATTGACGAAGAGTCCATAGTTCGAACCTGCGACCAGTAAAAGACATGGGTAGTTGTTGTACAATTAATCAAGGCATGTATTATTTTAACTCATCTTTCTATTTTGAACTGTGGCTATAATTTAAATATTGTCGATACTATGTATGTGTACAAGTTGTGAGTCGGCGGGACCCATCACGTGTTTTCTCATTCTTTATTAGTTTATTTCATTTTGTTTAATCCTTTATTTAATTATTATAAATATTTGCTTAAAAAAGGTTTTAAGTTATCACCTTTTTCATAATTAATTAAATTCCTAAACTTGAGTTTTAATTAAAATTTCTACGCAATTAACTTAATTAACCAGTCACATCACCTCCTGTACTTTGGGGCGTGACAGAATGGTATCAGAGCTTAAGGTTATGAACCTTGAAAATTGTATACACATAGGTACGACAGTAAAAAGCCTCTTGCACTCTAGCTTCGTTTCTAGAATTGAGAGAATGGCACCTAGGCGTCATCTAGCTGTGATTGACGCGAGTCTCACAAATGAGGGGAGTATGATGGGGGCTACATTTTCTGCTTTTTGGCAAATCATACCAAGGGTTAGATTTGGCAATTCAAAGGCAAGTTGCCAGCATGAGAGCTTTAAGGAGCTTATGCGTGCATCTATCCTAACTTCCAATGGAAATGAGGGGTCCGCATGAGGCTGAATATCGATTAGACCTAGTAGTGAAGGATTTGGATATCCTTGGAGCACCAGTAGCATATCAAGTAGTGTTTGCGACTTACAAGCCAGTAGGCAGTGCTAACACCTGGTGAAACAAGCAAAGCGTTTGGAGAAAGATAGAAATATCAGTGGAAGAAGATTCAAGGAATCGTTTCGTGAGTGTTACCTCCGCAGGGATGCAGAGACTGAAGAGAGTAGTTGAATTCTGCCGGATGGGTTAAGGTGGCATGATGGTTCAAGAATACGAGGTACAGTTCAATGAGTTGGCCAGTTTGCTTCATCTACTATGGCTTTTGGATGTGAAAGGTGTATCAAGTTCCAAGAAGGACTCAAGGCATCTATCCGACGGTAATTGGTAGATTTGCGACTTTGGAGATTTTGGTAGGTTAGAGTCATCATCTTTGTCGATAGAAGGAGGTTTAGAGAACAAGCAAGAACCCCAAGAACACCCTAAAGGAGCAATAGGAGGAGTAGCAATCGCCAAGCTCGGGTAAGGAATCAGCATAGAAATGTTAACAGTGGAAGTAGCAATTCATCCAACAACGGACGAAGCAACCCTTGCTATTTCTACTAGCAATCGGGACGCATCGAGAGGAACTGCCTAGTAAGGAATACTCAGCAAGGATTTTAGATAGGAGAGAGAGCAAGCCGTCAGCCTTAACCTCAGTCTTTATCTCCACCTTAGCAACTTCTTCGATTTCAACTTTATCAGTTTCCTCTACAGCAGTATCGGCCGATAAACCCAGGATGTAGCAACATTACCAAAGGAAAGGGAAAAGGCTCCAGTTCGAGTTCGCACCACAACTTTAGGGAGTTCGGATGCTCAGACCAGTGACATGACAATCAACAGTATGGTTTCAGTTTCTTAGTATTTAGTTTTGGTTCTTTTTTATATTGGTGCCATTCATTCTCTTGTTTCAAGTCCATTTATGCATGCCTTGGAATTAGAAATAGAGGGATTTAATGGACCCTTGATTATTCCTTTACACTTGGGGCATGTATGTGTGAACTATTTATGTATATATTGTAAGATGATGATTGGGGATGAGGTCTTGGAAAGTAATTTGATTATAATCCCCACGAGTACTTATGATGTGATTTTGGGAATGGACAGGTTGTCCAAGTAAGATGCAAATATAGATTGTCACATCAAAGGGGTAACACTAGTGATTAGTAGGGGAACGATGATCGTTCACCAGGGTGATAAAGATCGAGTAATGAGTGAGTACTCATGAAAACGTGTCTACGAGGATGAAGAAACTTATTGTGCTATATGTACATATCTCTTTAGGATCTAGGAAGGGAATTAAAAGCCGCAGGAAGGAATACAACAACATCTGTGGTTGATGAATTCGATGATGTTTTCTCGATGAGTCACTTGGATTAGCATCGCATTGGTAGATTGAATTTGGCATCTAGTTATTCTTGGAGATCACTTCGATTTCTATAGCACTGCATCGATTGGTGCCTGTAGAGATGAGGGAATTGAGGAAACAACTTCAAGAATTTGTGGATAAAGGATATTTTTAGAATAGCGTAAGATGTGCCAGTTTCATTTGTCGAGAAACATGATGGTACGCTCAGGTTATATGTTGATTATCAGTAGCTGAATTGGATTACCGTGAAGAATGGGTATTCCTGGCCTAAGATTGATGAGTTATTTGACTAGCTAGGAAGTTTCAGACATTTCTCAAGAGTAAATATGCGATTCGAAAACACCAACTGCATGCTAGGAAGGTTGGACTTCTGGGGCATGTCATCTCTAAACAGGGTATCTTAGCGAATCTATCTAAGATAGAGGCTATGGTATGGTAGGGACGATTGAAGATCGTGACCAAGATTTCCATCATTTTAGGACTTCCTAGATACTATAGGAAGTTCATAAATAATTTTTCAAGGATAGCGGCCCCATTGACACGATTAATTGGAAAAAGTGTAAGGTTTGGATAGGATGAGGAATGTGGCTATGCTTTAGAAGAGTTGAAGAACAGGTGGATTACTATTCCTGTATTGGTTATATCGAGTAGTGACGAGCTTTACGAGGTTCACACTAATGCGCCTGGACAAGGACTCGGATGTACGTTGAAGCAGCATGGACGAACTGCGGCTTATGAATTGCAACAGTTGAGGCTTTGCTCACGAGCAGGACTACCCTACACATAATTTAGAGCTTGTCACAGTGACTCACACTTTGAGGATTTGGAGATACTATTTGTATGGAGTGACGTTTTAAGTTTTGTCGGATACAAGAGCTCAAGGTATTTGTTTACTTAGAGAGATTCGAAATTGAGGTAGCGGAGATAGATGGGATATAGAGAGGACCCAAATTTCTCACTGCAGTATCATCCGGGTAAGGCCATTATGGTTGTAGATGTGCTCAGTAGGAGGTCATTAAGGATTCGTGCGTATATGGCACTAAAGGATTGGAGAAAGATGCTACTGTGAGCAAATATGGACTATAGTACCGTGAAGACTTCGATCAGGTATCGACGTACCTTAGGGATTTGGTTCAAGCACGTATTCGGGTGACAAAGCAGAATTAATGGTGAGACCAGCATTTTTAGGAAATGTGGACACGAATACGGACCAGGGAGTAGTCCGAAAATTGGAGGGTTCTTGTAGATGGGTCATTGGATTTCGAGAAGTGTTTTGCAATGCCTGTGATCAAGGAAGTAAGAAGGGCCTTGATGGACAAAACTTGCAAGTTTATGTTCTCTATTCACCCTAGGAGTTCGAAGATGTATCGCCATTTGTAGAGGTAGTACAAGTAGAGAGGCATAAAGAAAGATGTTCAAGAGTACGTGGCCGAGTATGTGGCTTGTCTTCAGGTAGTAGCCAAGCATTAGAAGTCCGCTAGTTAGCTTCAGCCAATTCATATTCCAAGGTGGAAACGGGAGCACATCACAATCGACTTTCTTACCGGATTGCCGAGGACAGAGCAAAAGCACGATGCAATTTGGGTCGTGATCGACATGTTAATGCAATCGGTGCATTTCATTCCTTTTTAGTCGACATGTTCGAGAATGGTTCTTGAAGAATTGTACTAGTAGAACATAGTGCGGTTGCATGGAGTTCCTTTGTCCATCACATCCAATAGAGACACCAAGTTCAATGCTAAGTACTAGAGAAGCTTTCAAGAGGCCTTAGGTACGGATTTGAATTTCAGCATGGCATTTCATCCTCAAATTGACAGACAATTTGAATGGGTTATTCAGATTCTTGAGTACATGTTACGTGCATGTGCGTTAGACTTCAACGGAAACTAGAAAAAGTACTTGCATCTGGCAGAGTTTGCATACAACAACAGCTATCAAATAAGCATTAGCATGGCACCCTTCGAAGCGCTGTATGGACGATTGTGTCAGTCACCAGTATGTTGGACAGAACCTGAAGATAGGATTATTCTCAGGCCAGATGAGATTCATGACAGTAATGAGAAAGTCACCGTGATACGAGATCAGTTGAAGGCGGGTCAGAGTAGACAGAAGAGTTACGCGGATAAAAGATGACGTCCTTTGGATTCGAGGTAGGAGATTTTGTTCTCTTGAAGGTATCATCTTGCAAAGGAATCACACGATCCGGAGTAAGTGGTAAACTAGCACCGAGGTATATTGGACCTTTTGAGATTACTCAACGCGTGGGTGTAGTTGCTTATCGGCTCAATCTTCCTTCCAAGCTCTCTCATGTCCATGATGTATTCCATGTGTCGATGTTTTGGAAGTGTCCGCCTAAGTAGAACAAGATAGTCTCATTTCATAATGTGTAGATCCAAGAAGACACGACATACGAGGAAGTGTCAGTTCAGATTATCGATCGGAAGGTGGTCAACTTACGACGTCGTGATATACCATTAGTGAAGGTCGTGTGGTAACATCACGGGGTTGATGAAGCCACTTGGGACTAGAAGCGACCATGTGGGAGTTGTAGCCGCATTTGTTTTGTTTCTAAATTGATTTGTAATTTCGAGGGCGAAATTTCTTTTAGGGGTGGAGAGTTGTAACGTCTTGAAATTTATTAAGTGATATTAGTGTAGAAAGTGGTGAATTAGTGTGCCATGATGTATTTTTAAACTTAATTTGACTATTTTGTGGCATTTTTAAATTAATGTTACTTTTGATTATTTTAATGATTTTTAATTACTTCTAATTATATTTAATTGTTATTTTAAATTTTGGAACAAAATAATTTGTCAAATATCAACCATGTCTTTTTTCAAAACCATGGGTGGTACATGGTTTCTTTTATAGGTTTTGTTTCCCTCTCTTTTGATTATTTAAACTCTCTCTCCCTTTTTCTTTCTCACATGCTCTCTCTCTCTCCCTCTTTTGTCTCGTTCTCTACCATTCTCTCTCACTGCCTCTCTTTTTCTCTCTCATGCTCTCAAATTTTGATTCAAAAATCAAGTGTAAGCTTTGGTTTTTAGTTGATTGGAAGCTTGGGAACATGTTTGGATGATCAAAAACATGATTTAAAGATTTAATATAGGTTAGTTTTTAAAATTTCAAAACTTTTTCAATTTTTCAATTTTCTTTGTATTTTGAAATTTAAACTCGTTTAAGCTTAAAAAACCTTTAATCTAAGTTAGAGAACTTAAAATAGTAAAACTAATTTAAATCAAAACTAATTTGAATCAAGATTTTCTATTTTTTCTATTTTTCTCCATTTTTAGAATTTCTCAAAATATTTGTGCAAGGCTTATTAAAATTAGTTCAAAAGTGTTTTATAATGTTTTTCTATCATCTATAGATGTTTTCTATGCCGAGAATTGAGAAAACAGGTTGAAATTGAGGATTGGAGCTCCAGAAGCCGAGGCTCAGGTTTTGAACAATTCTAGAATTTTTAGTTTGACAGGCCGGATTCATACGACTGGTAGGCCGAACTTGGAAAAGTTTGACCGACCGGACTTGGCTTGCAGGCAGGCCGAACTGTGCAGTTTGGTAGGCTGAACCAGAGAGATATGTAGGCCAATCGAGCATGATGAAAATTTGTCATTTTTTACCCATTTTCACTGTTTTGAACCCGAAAGAGATTTTAAACCTTCAATATGATTTTGTGGACTTAAATGGCACACTAGGACATCATGAAGTAGTTTAGCAACGTAGGATATCTTAAGCTAGATACTGATAGACTTAGTTCATATATTCAAGGTTGTTCGTGGTTCCGTGGAACTAACGTACAGTGAATCGAGACTATGGTGTAGGACACCGACACAAGTGTTGAGATAAGACTTCTACCCCTTTCTTGGTAGCCAGGTTTTTAATGATTTTAGCCTTAAGGGATTCTTCCTAAATGTTTTCAATAAATGATATAATGTTTTGAATGTTTCCAAAAGGGGGCTTTTGGCCACAACATGATTTCTTTCAAAATGATCCCCTTCAAAGTGTTTCTTTTGAAATGATTCCTTTTAAAATGAATTTCAAGGAACGGTTTAGATAAACTTCTTAGCAATTTTCATTATTTGTTGAAGAATGAATGCTCAGAGGGAATCAAATAATGAATGTAATTAAGAACACTCGATAAATAGGTTTTAAATAATAATAGAAATATATAAGTGGGCGTAATGCTATATCAGAGATCGGGTCATATAGAGTACAATCTTGCGGGCAGGTCCTAAAACCCAGCTGGGCCACTACGGTAGTGATATATATAGTTTGCCCAAAAAATATAAAAAGGTATTTTCTAGACATACTGTTTTGAATAAGATTTGTCTAAATGAATTTATTTATTTAACATTGATTTCTTATTATTTCTTTGAAAAGTAAACTTGATATTTAAATTATTTATTTGTTTCTAAACCATAGTCCTACTGAACCTTTCACTCACATTTTATTTGTTTTTAAATCTTCCCCCTCTTCTAGGTGGAATACAATTTAGGATTGACGAAGAGTCTACAGTTCAGACCTGCGACTAGTAAAAGACCTAGGTAGTTGTTGTACAATTAATCAATGCATGTATTATTTTAATTCCTCTTTCTATTTTCGACTGTGACTGTAATATAAATATTGTCGATACTATGTATGTACACAACTTGTGAGTCGGTGGGACCCATCACGTGTTTTCTCATTCTTTATTACTTTGTTTCATTTTGTTTAATCCTTTATTTAATTATTATAAATATTTGCTTAAAAAAGGTTTTAAATTATCACATTTTTCATAATTAATAAAATTCCTATGCTTGTGTTTTAATTAAAATTTCTACTTAATTAACTTAATTAACATGCCACGTCACCTCGCGTATTTTGTGATGTGATAAAATGGTATCAAAGCTCAAGGTTATGAACCTTGGGAATTGTGCACACATAGATACGACAGTGAAAAGCCTCTAGCAGTCCAATTTTGTTTCTAGAATTAAGAGAATGGCTCCTAGGCATCATCCAGTTGTGATTAACGTGAGTTTCACGAATGAGGGGAGTATGATGGGGGCTACATTTTCTGCTTTTTGGCAAATCATAGCAAGGGTTAGATTTAGCAATTCGAAGGCAAGTCGCCAACATGAGAGGTTTAAGGAGCATATACGTGCATCTATCCTAACTTTCGTTGGAAATAGGGGGTCCGCATGAGGCTGAATATCAGTTAGACCTAGTCGCGAAGCATTTGGATGTCCTTGGAGCACCAGCAGCATATTAAGTAGAGTTTGTGACCTACAAACTAACAGGT
Organism: Artocarpus hirsutus; assembly: GCA_946598075.1. Taxonomy (NCBI): domain Eukaryota; kingdom Viridiplantae; phylum Streptophyta; class Magnoliopsida; order Rosales; family Moraceae; genus Artocarpus; species Artocarpus hirsutus. The sequence goes on from CAMOHE010030588.1 coordinate 29,048, forward strand.
AATGCTAAGACCTAGTGAAACAAGTAAAGCGCCTAGAGAAAGATAGGAATATCAATGGAAAAAGATCCGAGGAATTGTTCCGTGAGTGTTACTTTTGCTGGGATGCAGAGACTGAAGAGAGTCACTGAATTCTTCCAGATGGGTTAAGTTGACATGATGGTTCAGGGATATGAGGTACAAGTCAATGAGTTGGCCAGTTTTCTTCATCTGCTGCGCTCTTCTGGATGTGAAAGGTGTATCAAGTTCCAAGAAGGGCTCAAGGCATCCATCCGACAACAATTAGTGGATTTACAACTTTGGAGATTTTGGTAGGTTAGAATCGTCAGCTTTATCGGTAGAAGGAGATTTAGAGAACGGGCAAGAACCCCAGGAAGACCTTAGAGGAGCAATAGGAGGGGTAGCGATCGCCAAGCTCGGGTAAGGAATCAGCATAGAAATGTTAGCAGTGGAAGCAGCAGTTCATCCAGCAATAGACGAAGCAACCTTTACCATTTCTACCAACAGTCGGGACACATCAAGAGGAACTGCCTAGTAAGGAATACTCAGCAAGGATTTTAGACTGGAGAAAGTGCAAGTCATCAGCCTCAACCTCAGTATTTATCTCCTCCTCAACAACTTCTTCGATTTCAACTTTATCAGTTTCCTCTACAACAGTATCAGCCGATGAACCCAGGATGTAGCAGCGCTACCAGAGGAAAAGGAAAAGGCTCCAGTTTGAGTTCGCAGCATAACTTTAGGGAGTTCGGATGCTCAGACCAGTGACGTCACAGTCAACAGTACGGTTTTAGTTTCTTAGTCTTTAGTTTTGGTTCCTTTTGATATTGGTGCCATTCATTCTCTTTTTTTGAGTCCATTTATGCATGCCTTGGTGTTGAGGGTGAGCTCGGCGCCACCATCGGAGAGCCAATCTCTAGGTGGTCTGCCCAACAGCTAGGCAAAGATATAAAGAGCCAGCGAACGATCCTGATAATGCTAAATCTCATGTCTGAGGTGCTTCTTAGACCCCCTCGGGCCACAGCGAACTAGGCTACCTCCTCGAACCCATTACCAGCTCGGGTCGGACTGCCGTCTTGCTAAAGCAGCCTGCCATGCACCATTATCGCTTAACAAATGGCACACAACCCACCGTTGAATGGGAGATGATCCATCAGCGGAGGGACGTGACACTTGTCGCTGGCAACCTGACAGGCCATAATGTAACACTCGGGTTGTAAGTAAAACCCACCTAACACCTGGTCCAAGCAGTGGCTTATAAATAGTACGCATTAATTGCAAAGATGAAGCTACTTCCCACCTAACCAGTTCTAGTTCCTAACCTCTATCGAACAAACCCTGCCTTGAGCATCGGAGAGCCCTGATTTGTTTACTAACCACCTTATGCCTCCGAGGTGTCTCTCCTCTTATTGTAGGTCGATCGGATCAAGTAGAGGCAAACAACGGGGAGCAGAGCACCATGCGCTACCGCATGTGGTGTTGGTACAATGCCGGAACACGGTAAGCATCAACACTTGGGATTAGAAATAGAGGGATTTAATGGACCCTTGATTATTCCTTCACACTTGGGGCAGGTATGTGTGAACTGTTGGAAAAATAATACGCAGCGAAATTTTAAAAATTTTAAATTAGAGTGTTTTTCAAAATACAAGTTTCACATGCTATATGTATAAATTAACCTGATCTTACAGACCTTGTAGTCGCTGAAAAGCTCCCGAAACCTGTGTAGAGAAGTAACGCTCCAAAAGAGCCTCAACCAACTAGTCTTCTTTGCTATTCTCTATCCACGATCGGAGTGAGTGTGGGCTCACACGTACAGCTCTTCCTCAAGGTGACTCTCCTTCCAACCAATTGAGAGAACCCATAGCTAGTGTTCGTGATTTGTGAACAAGAGCTCTCAGGGAGTTTCAGATTCTCACCAGCAGAGTATCACTCTTAATCTCTCAATTGATCTAAATAACTCATGAGACTCACTCCCTATTTATAAAGGTTGGGTCTAGGGTCATTCCTTATCAGATAAGGTCTCAAAAATTCGAAACAGAATCAAATTCGGGTCAATATCGGATGAAATCTGTGTAAAAACGCGTGATTTTTATTCCACGCATAGGCAGGCCAAACTTTTTCATAGGCAGGCCGAACTTGCCCCATCGATAGGCCGAACTTTAAGTTTGGCATACCGAACTGCCAAAAAAAAATTCAGCGAATCTTTTATTTTCCACCCTAGATTTTATAGGATAAAGCCTCAGTTTTAATTCAAATAACCCAATAGAGAAGTTATCTAATTAAAACAACTTTATCTAGATAATCTTTAGGATAATAAATAGATTCCTAATAATTCTATAAGTTTAT
>CAMOHE010030592.1:0-17560 GCA_946598075.1 Artocarpus hirsutus
GGATTAATAATTCTGTCTTGACAAATCGATTCACTTTAGACAATCATTTGTATTGTATCTTAATCTTGAGATGAATAGTGGGCCCGTTGTCTTGACTTGTGTCTTTTGATGTGCCAAAGGGTGACACCCACATCTTAATAGTGGTATGCATATCGGTACGTTGGAGGCATGACTCTTGATATCGTAGACCTATCATTCATAGATATGGAATCCATAGCTCCTCTTTAGGAGTAGTAATATCCTCTTATATGTGTTATCCTGTAATTGGAAAACTAGAGTGCTCAACCATTTGGATACATAGGTGTAACCGAATGGTATAATGTCTTTGGATGGTAAGTTTTCCGATGGTGAGATGATGGAACGTAAGATAAAAATAATCGAAAAGGTAAGACAGAACTTGTCCTTAAGCCGATTATGGATAATCCTATTGGGATACAATACACTACGATATGTCATGGAGACTTAGCTATACGGGCTTCGTAATTCTATAGAATTAGAGAGTGCAGCTCCAAGCTTTTAGTGGAGTAGCGTTGGAGTTGATAATTATGAAATGTATATCTAGGATATTGGGTTTCATAATTATCTGGAGCTTGAACTATATAGGTCCATTTGGTCTCCTTTGCTAGCTCATAAAATCCTATAACGATATGGCGTGCTTTTCAATAATTGTTGACCTATGTCAGATTTATTAGATTGGTTGAAATTTGAAAGAATCAAATAATTCATGTCTGTTTATCGGTTGAATTAATTTTGTGACAAAATTAATTCAAGATTAAATTTCTTAAATTATTGGGATCAGATAATTCTTGTCTGTTTATCAGTTGATTTAATTTTGAATAAATTATATCAAGATAAACTTGTAGAATTATTATGAACCTATTTATTATCCTAGAGATTATCTAGATAAAGTTGTTTTAATTAGATAACTTCTCTATTGGGTTATTTGAAATAAAACTGAGGCTTTATCCTATAGAATCTCGGGTGAAAAATAAAAGATTCGCTGAGATTTTTTTTGGCAGTTCGGCATGCCGATCTTAAAGTTCGGCCTGCCTATGAGAAAGTTTGGCCTGCCTATACGCGAATTAAAAATCACGCGTTTTCACGCGTATTTCATCCTATATTGACCCAAATTTGATTCTATTTCAAAATTTTGAGACCTTATCTAATAAGGAATGACCCTAGACCCAACCTCTATAAATAGGGAGTTAGTCTCATGAGTTATTTAGATCAATTGAGAGATTAAGAGTGATACTCTGCTGGTGAGAATCTGAAACTCCCTGAGAGCTCTTGTTCATAAATCACGAACACTAGCCTTGGGTTCTCTTAATTGGTTGGAAGGAGAATCACCTTGAGGAAAAGCTGTACGTGTGAGGCCACACTCACTCTGATCATGAGAATAGCAAAGAAGACCAGTTGGTTGAGGCTCTTCTAGAACGTTACTTCTCTACACAGATTTCGAGAGCTTTTTGACGAATACAAGGTTAGTAAGATCAGGTTAATTTATACATATAGCATGTCAAACTTGTGTTTTAAAAAATACTCTGATTTAAAATTTTTAAAATTTTGCTGCGTATTATTTTTCCAACACAACTGACTTTGGACTGCATATGGGCTAAACAACAGTCTTTGTTTTAACCCAACTGCATGGTTGTAACCTACCTGGCCAAACAACTTGAAAGAGTTCATTTGTCATAAAGAAATTTATAAAAGTATTGGCTATTTTTGTGGGTATATATCAGCGAACCTTTACCCATATTTATTTCCAAATTGATAGAACAATGGTGCAACAATTATTTGCACATAAACTCATTTTCAAGTGAGTATAAAATATTGTGCATCTTATAGCCAAATACTTGTCATTATACTTAATTATTCATATAATATCTCATATTATATTATATTAAATTAAATACTAAGATAATATACAAAGCACTATGCAAAAATTTAATACCTAGAATTATTTTGGTATATCCTCAAAATATATAATGATAACAAAAAATGCACAATATTCCTAAAAGTTCTTTAGGACAACTTTCTCATATGTAAGATAAATTATGGATAAGCATTCTTTTAAGTATATCTTAGTCTTTATGTCTGAATAAACTGAATAAAACTTTCTTCTATGAAATTTGTCTTCTTAAATTTCTCTTAATAATCTCTTTTAGGAGTTTGTATAAACAAATACAAATCTAGAATGTTTGAGTTTATTATAAAGCAATGGAGATATTAATTTGCTAGCACTTTGATTCTTTATATCATAAAAACATAGTGGAACAATTCATATCTGAATTGTATCCTTCTACACAAAGATCTTTGTGACTTTAATGATTAAGCATGCAATTTCAACTTATATCTTTTTGACCTTTGAAGCTCCTTTAGGACTTTTCATAAATATTAATAGATTGTTGCAACATGTTTTTTAGACACATAAGAACTTATTTATATATATTACCAGGCTATCAAAATATAATTGCGTATCCATCGTATATGAGTACCATTACTCATATTCTTTGAAAGTTTTCTAAAAAAACTTATTATAAATCATAATTTAATCTATAGCCTCATATATTTTGATATGCACTATTTCATATGAATATTCATTTCCACTCTACTGGCTTTAATATTTAAAATATTTTGGACAATCCAGAATACTTTGCATCATCAAATATACTTGCCTAGACTTTGGGTCTTTTACTTATAGAGCTTTTTTTTTTTTTTCCAAGTCTATTACTTTTGGCGAATTCCAAATATTTTTCAAGATCCTCTTTTCAATATACTAATAATTCATGCTTTTTGTAATTGTTAACAATAACTTTTATTGTAATTTAACTTTACTTTATATTGATATGACTTATCGAGATCTCTCTCTATTCTTCACTATTTCTAAATTTTAAGTATATCTTTTAAACTAGTTCAAAAGCTCAATAACTTCAAAAAGTTTAATCTTTAGCAAATATATCACATTGTCATGTCAACAACCTTTTACGGCTATTTCTTCTTTAAAAATATGGTCTCTTTATAATACCAATATATTTACAAGTTTCTTTCTCTTCCAATAAGTGTGGTACTTTAGACTAGAAAAGTCTTCAATGCTTCAAGCATTTTTTAAACTCATAAGTTTATAAATTATCATTTAGAGACCTCAATCTAAGCTATTACATTAGTAGTTGGAGAAGTGATTTTGTCACTTTCTTTATCATATTAATTAACAATTTTATACTACATTACAATGCTAAATCAATCAATCTGTGTGAGAATCAATAATATCTAACTGTAAATTCCTACCCCTAACAGTGGGAATATTTTTCCAAATGATATTGCATGTAGGGATTTTCAAAATATGTATGTTCATACCCTATATGCCTTTTGGATTAGCAAACTTCTAGTTCGTCATAACAATTTTTTATAGTTGTCTCATTACAACTTGGAAGAGAAAGTGGAAATAAGTTTCTAATATATCCGTAACAGTAATAGCATGTACCCTTATGTATGTCTCTTTGTGCATAAAACCAAACATAATGTAAAGATAGCTCTTATCCTTCATAGCTACTATGATTTTTTTCCTTTTCATCAAAATAATGGCAATATCATAGGAATTTTCATCTCAATAACAAACATTTAATTTGTAGACTCAACAAATTAAATATCATAATCAATTACTTTTGTAGGCTATGAATATCAAAATCAATTACTTTTGTAGGCTATGTAAATTTCTTTTTTTGCATCACAAGCCTTTTAATTTTTTTTTCTTGTGACTTTTCCACTTCTAGCGGTTAAATGTGACTTTTTCAAACTTTAGGGATGTTTTGTGTGGTAATATCACATTGTACTTGATTAAATAAACTTGAACAAAATAAAGAGGAGACAATCAATAGCTCAAGTATTTTTAGCTTTTTCTCCATTTAGGTTTTATAAGATCACATTTATATTTTGAATGTTCAATAGGCGTGTCCTTCGTGGAGGCACCATTATAGCCTTTTTATATGTCACAATATTCTTATAATAAACTGATGATGACAAAATTTTTCCCTTGATTTAGGCTTGGTATTTACATTTAGACATACAACGGGTACGTACCAAAGCCTTTCTATGTTACTAGTCAAGAAACTATTTATTTTATTTATTCGAGGGAATTTAATATTACAAATTTTTAATCTCCTCATAATTTTTTCCTTCCAATGCTTATTTTATTATTTTCATTAACAGTAAGGACATTGAGGAATCTTAAAAAAGTCCCTTAACCATCGCATATATGCAATATTCATTTCAGGGAATATGCTGAAACAATTAGAAAAAATTGATCGTCATTTTATTTTCCACGATCTTATCATAATTACTATCATAATTGTAATATTATCAACATTTATATCATGGAATATGTGCCAATTAAAAAATATTAATAGCTCTGACTAAATTATGGGCTTGAAAGCATATGTAAACATAGTGTATCCATGTTATCAAAGAATATCAACAACGATCTAAAAATAATAATTATAAATTTATGTACATTGACTATCCCTAACTAATAATGACGTATTAGTATTGATGAAACCAGTACAAAAATAATGGCTAACTAAATCATGATATAAATTAAAATCTACAGAAGACGTAAGTACATGTACTTACGTATATGGAAGAAATACCTATATTTTAAAAAACACATACGTTATAAAATTTAATGTTAACCAATAAATTTGAAACTAAACCAAATATAATATCATGCATATAAATAACTTCATCATGAGTTTTGTTTTAGCAATGAAATACATGAAAGATCTAATTTTAAATCTTTGGTAATAGATACACTATATATCATAGTTGTTTTCAATAATATTGCTAACAATTACTATTATATTACTTTTCTTTTTGTTACAAACTATATTGATAAAAATTATATACTGAAACATATATAGAAGCATAAGATTCACATAAATGCAATGTAAGAAAAAGTCATTAGGCTATATACTTATAAAATGTTTAGAATTTAATGAAATATGCTTACAAAAACTTCCCAATAAATTTAAAGTTCTAGTCATTATATGCAAAAGTAATATGCCAATAATCCAACAATAAAAAGAATATTCTCATGTTAAAAATAACACAACTTATGATGTTGCAATTACGTGTACCACAAAAAAGAACCATATATTATTACAAAAATGTTAGTATGATATAAAGAGGGATCAAAACTCAAAAGAAACTGATGAAAATTAACCTCACTAAAATGTCAATTTTCCTTCATCATAAGATACAATGCTACAAAATCCACACATTGAAGTTAGTGTAAAGAAATTCTTGAGTCTTGTAAAACCTTTAAACTTTTCTTATAACAAAAATTGTTAGAGACTCGTGCTAATAATATGTTTTAAAACAAATGCAAAAAACTAAATTGGAAAGTATAAAATAGAGAGACACAAGAGAAATAGAGAGAAACAATCTTATTATTCATCATCTCATATTGTGTACAAATGCAAGCTCTCAAAGGCTATATATAGGCTAAGAATCATAAAGTGGGAGAGGCTAAAAGTCATGAGTTACAACAATAAAATACTATTAATGGAGTGTTTATTGGGAGCTTTTATGAAGGTTATGGAGTACCAAATATCAATGATAAGCAAAGAAGAGATAATGCAATTCATGAGGGTGCTAGGAATTTGAACATATACACTAATAAACTAATTTATTCATAACAATAGTAAGAATTATATATGAAAATAGATATGAAAACCAACCTCGTGACATGTCCTAAACTTCGTTCCGGCCTCAATTGCAATTTTGATGGTTACAATGTAACTCTATCGGTTGGTCTTTGGTTTGGATTGTTTGATTTGTTTTTTTCCTGCTTGAATTGCATAGAGGGGATCAACAAATCCCCCTTGTGCATCTTCCCATGGCCCATATGGCCATGGAACTTATAGCAAAGCAACGCTCGTTATGGGCGTTGTAGAGGCAGGCTGCCCACAATAAGGCATAAGCAAGAAATTTCTTGGGTCTACATCAACGAAACTATGTAGATATATAAATATATACACACACAAAATAAATGATGTAATGTCTATTATTTTATATAATATTATGGTATATTATTGTATATATTAATAATAGTAATAATAAAAATGAATAATAATTACAAATAAAGGAAAATTATTTTGTTATTATTATTTAAATAATTTTAATTTATTTTTTTGATTGGAGAAAAATTATGAATAAAATTATTTGAGATTTTGAAAATTAATTTGACCTATTGGTGGTCAAATTGGAATGTACAAAAGCCTTAATAAATTATGGGAATTTTATTGAAAAGGTTAATTCAGAAATGTAAACCATATGAAGACGAATACAAGTACAAGATGCAAGAATGAAAACCGCTATATGTTTTGGTTTATTTTTGTAATCTTTTATTTTCTTGCTCTAGGGTAAGACCATAATATTACGACTATATGTACATATTGCTTTTGCCATTGTATCTTGCTATGCTTGTATACTTTATGATATGATTTGCCGTATGTTTGAAAACATATTATGTAGAATTGGGAGTGTCACTTAGATTGTTCATGCATGTTGTTATATAAATCTTGTTGTTTTAAGGATATTAATTGGGAAAGGTTTTTCAATTAGGACTCACGGTCTCCATTGTTAGTCCATATGTGAAACCAGGTGATGCCAACCTCGAAAAAAGTTGTTCACCACCGGTGGTAAACTATATTGGACTTCTTAAGGAAAATGTTGTTTATATGATTCATGGTTGTACGCCCTAAGGTGGCAATTTATGGGTCATGGTTCATAAGATATAAACAATGGTTATATGCTTGAGATGAACCTATTATTAACCTCCTTGAGGAGCTTTGTTAATTAAATTAGTGACCAAATAAAGCTGTAGTTAGATGACACATACTAATTGGATGGGATCCGTGTTCCAAGCTAGTTTGTGTTTGACTTGTTGGAAAAAAGGTACACGGTAAAATTTTAAAAATTTTAAATCAGAGTATTTTCCAAAACACAAGTTTGATATACTAAATACATAAATTAATGACAATCTTACTAACCTCTTTTGTTAACCAAAAGTAGCAGCAATCTGTGAAAAGAAGAACGTCCTAGAAGAGTCTCAACCAATTGGTCTTCTTTATTATTCTCTATCCATGATTGAAGTACGATGGTCACACATCGTATAGCTTTTCCTTCAGTAACTCTCCTTCCAACCGCTTGAGAATACCTAGAACTAAGGTTTTTAATGTTGAACAAAAGTTCTTAGGGAGTTTTAGAGTTTCTCAAACTAGAGTATCCACTCTATGCTTCTCAAATGATCTAAATAACTAAAAAAACTCACCTCCTATTTAAAGTGTTCGAATTTAGGGTTAAATCTTACCAGATTGGGCCTCAAAATTCAAGTTTGGAACAACCTTTTATGAAAAATGTGTCAAAATGTGTATATAGATTATCGCACAAATGACAAGCTGATCTAGGAGATCGGCCCGCCGAACTTGCTCTATCGGTAGGCCAAATTTTCCCATTGGCCTGCCAAACTTACGATAATTTTGACTCTTGAGAATATCTTATTTTCCACCCAAGAATCTTAGATAGAGTCTCAGTTTTAATTCAAATAACCCAATAGAAAAGTTATCTCATAAAAACAGTCAAATCTAGATAATCTCATAAAAAATAAAATATTATCAAAATAATTTAACGTGTTTATCTTGAATCTATATACAAAATTAATTCAACCAACAAACTTACATAAATTATTAAATCTAATCTTATCGAATTTTGGCTAATCTAATAATTTAACATAAGTCACCAGTATGTAAGAAAAACATGCTCTATTGTTACAGGATTTATAATGAGCTAGCAAAGGGGACCTGATGAACATATATAGTTCAAGCTCCTATAATTATAAAATACAATGATCTATATACATATTTTATAATTATCAACTCTAACACTACTCCACTAAAAGCTTAGAGCTACACTCTCAAACTATATAAATTATGATGCTTTAATAAGCTAATCATCTATGACATATCATAATGTGTTACATCCCCATAGGATATTCACAATCAGCTTAAAGATAAATTCTATTTTACTTTTCTGATTATTTTTATCTTACGTTTTATTATCACACCATTAGAATACTTACTATCCATAGACAGTATACCATTCAGTTACATCTATGTATCCAAATGGTTAAGCGCTCTAGTCTTTCAATTACAGGATAATGCATATAAAAAAATATCATTAACTCTACAAAAAGAGCTATGGATTCTATATCTATGAATAATGAGTCTATATGAATCAAGAGTCATATCTTCAATATACCGGTATACGTACCATCATTAAGTCAGGATGTCACCTTTTGGTACATCAAAAGACATAAGTCAAGAATACGGGCCCATTAGTCATTTTAGAATTAAGACACAACAACTATGATTATCTAAAGTGAATTGATTTGTAAAAAGGGAATTATTAACTAAATCAATTCAACTTTTATGTCTTGACGCAATATATCGTCACCTATGATAATGCACTAGTGTTTCTACTCGTAGACTCCACTTCGATGACCAAGACAAGCCATCTCTTGTTAAGAATGTAAACAACATAGCAATCTTAGAATGAATAAAGTGCCTAACTTTATTCCTTTGATTGCGGATCTTATGATTTAGACCATCTCCTTGAAGATTCATGTCTTCTACATAATCTATCTATCATATGCACAATTCTTAAAGGTTTAGACTGATAGTCTCAGACTTTTGTTTGCTTATTATACATCCAATAGAAATGAAAATAAAGAGGGTAACATTTGGCATATGAATAATAAATAAACTCTTTATTGATAAAATGCCTCCAAAAACATATCATAATATTTTACTCCTTAGGGCACCATGTCTAACATGATTGCCCCTAGGTAGCTGACATGAATAGGGCTAGGAATTATCACAGTAATTAATGTGTTTTCTCATGATTTGTCACATTGATATATTTACATTATTATATGTTTTATTACTAAATTGAATGCTTGCTTATTATTGATACATGAAATATATTTGTTTATTGTAGTGAAAATGTCGAATTCACATAACATGATACTTAATAAACACACCCACCCCAAGGAAAATTTTAATAACAGGAAAAGGAATCTATTAATAGTGATTTCTTGTAAAAAACATAAGTTCGCGATTGACAAACCTTGCCCTTCTAAACCCCAAGAATATGCTACTCTTGAGGAGCATCAGGCTGTTGAAAAAATAGTACGCAGCAGAATTTTAAAATTTTTATATCAGAGTATTTTTCAAAACATAAGTTTGACACACTATATGCGTAAATTAACTAGATCTTACTAACCTTTGAATGCTGAAGAGCTACCGCATTCCATGAAGAGAAGTAACGTTCCAAAAGAGCCTCAACCAACTGTCTTCTTTACTATTCTCTATCCACAATCGGAGTGAGTGTGGGCTCACGTTGTTTAGCTTTTCCTACAGATGACTGTCCTTCCAACTAGTAGAGAAATACCCAAAGCTATGATTCATGATTTGCAAATGATAGCCTTTCAGAGAGTTTCAAAGTCTCATAGATAGAGTCTCACTCTAGATTTCTCAACTGATCTAAATAATAATGAGACTCACTCTTCTTTTATAAAGGTTGGGCCCATGAGTCAATCCCTATCAGATAAGGTCTCAAAAATTTAAATCAAAATCAAATCAAAATCAATATTTGATAAAATCTGCATGAAAACACGTGATCTTTTTATCACCTGGTCAGCAGGCCAAATTGACAGATCGGCCTGCCGAACCTCCTCAATCGGTAGGCCAAACTTAAAGATCAACCTGCCAAACCTTTACTAAAAGTCCCTGTGAATCTTTATTTCCCACCCAAGATTCTTAGGATAGAGCCTCGGTTTTAATTCAATTAACCCAATACAGAAGTTATCTTATTAAAATAGTCATATCTAGATAATCTCTAGGAAAATAAATATTCTTGATAATTCAACAAGTTTATCATGAATTAATTCAAAATTAATCCAATTGATAAACAGACATGAATTATCTGATCCTGATAATTCAACAAGTTTATCTTGAATTAATTTTATCACAAAATTAATTTAACCGATAAACAAACATGAATTATCTGATTTTACTAAATTTCAATCAATTTGATAAATCTGACATAAGTCACCAATTATTGATAAAACATGCCGTATCGTTACAGGATTTTTGTGACCTAGCAAAGGGGACCAAATAGACCTATATAGTTCAAGCTCTTGATGATTATGAAACCCAATATCCCAAATATACATTTCATAATTATCAACTCCAACGCTACTCCACTAAAAGCTTAGAGTTGCACTCTTGAACTATATAGAATTATGAAGCCCGTATAGCCAAGTCTTCATGACATATTGTAATGCATCGTATCCTTATAGGATTATCCATAATTGGCTTAAGGACAAGTTCTGTCTTACCTTTCCGCTTATTTTTATCTTACGTTCCATTATCTCACCATTGGAAAACTTACCACCCAAAGACAGTATACCATTTGGTTCCACTTATGTATCCAAATAGTTAAGCGCTTTAGTTTTCTAACTACAGGATAACAGATATAAGAGGATATCACTACTCCTAAAGAGGAGCTATGGATTCTATATCTTTGAATAATAGGTCTACACTATCAAGAGTCATGCCTCTAACGTACCAACATCTGTATCACTATAAAATGTGGATGTCACCCTTTGGTGGATCAAAAGACATAAAACCCTTTGGTACATCAAAAGACATAAGTTAAGACAACAGGCCCACTATTCATCTCAGGATCAAGATACAATACAAATAATTGTTTAAAGTGAATCAATTTGCTGGGACATAATTATTAATCCAAATCAATTCACTTTACATCTCAATCCAGCACATCGTCACCTATGACAATGTGCCAATATTTCTATTCGTAGAGTCCACCTTCGATGGTCAAGACTAGCCATCTCCCGTTAGGGATATAGACAACATAACAATCTTTGCGTGAATAAAGCGCCTAACTTTATTCTCTCGATTACGGATCTTATGATTTAGACCGTCACCTTAAGAATCGTGTCTTCTGCATAATCTGTCCACATATGCTCAATTCTTAAAGGTTTAGAACAATAATCTCAGACTTTTATTTGCTTAACATACATGCAATAAATAGGAAAGTAAAGAGGACAAAATTTGGTATATAAATAATAAATAAATTTTTTATTGATAAAAATGTCTCCAAAAACATGTTACATTTTTACTCCTTAGGGCATACAAGTCTAACATAGGCTTACACCCTCTAGCATGATTCCAATGTGATTTCTTGGTGCTATATGTTAGCGAGCATAACCAATGTTCTACAAAAGCAGCATGATGAGTTCTTAACTGTCGCAGCCATGATGGTCAACCTTCAGGAGATGTTTGCTTGTCAAGCCACACAGACCAAAATAGCTATGAGCAAGCTCATAAATTGTAAGTAAAAGCTAGGAACCCTGGTCAAAGAGCACAGCTATTTAGCTGAAGCTTAGAAAAATGGAGGGGACATTGATCTAGATACTCAGGTCGAGATGGTCTTTGAGAACTTGTCAAAGGATTTCATGTCATTCAAGGCCACCTAAAATCTGAATAGCTAGAGATGACCTTGACAAGATTGATGAAGGAGCCCTAATTCTTTGAGAACATGCTCAAGGAAGGTGAAGCAAAGAACACGCCTAAGCTAGAGGCAAGTAGAATATAGGGTGTGAATAGGCGCACCTGTGCTATTTTGTACCAATTTTAAAAGATTATGCTATAATTCACTTATTATTACCCTGCATATATTATAATTTTTGACTTTTGTTCATTTGGATTGCATTTATTTTCTTTTCGATGAATCAAGTTCACATAAAATAAATACCAGCTCTTGGTAAAAAAAATGGCAAAGTGTTGTACAAAAGATCTGTTAAGAAGTTTGGTGCCTAATTTACACCATGACGAATTATCATCTTATACAGAGGATCATAGAAATTGAAACATCCAGAGCAGAACAAATTCCAGCTACAATGCTAGCTCAAAGGCATGGCTGTGCAATGTCTGGCTGGGACACATAAAAGTCTTTTTGGGATTTTTGGTTTCCTCTTTCTTACAAACCTAGAAATAGGACATACTAGGGTTTTTTTTGTTCAACTAAAAAATACACACACACACACATAAAGAGAAATCTAGAGAAAAGGGTGTATAATTTTTCTCTTATAAACTTTTTTATCATTATCGTAAATTTCTATAATAGTTGAAAGTTGACATAGCTCTCACATTGAAGGCGGACCACTATAAATTTTGTGTGTGTTCTTATTTATTTTTTGTTTCATATATTTTACACTTGATAGAATTAGGACGTCTAATTCTCAACATGAATCACCCAAGTAAATAATATTTTACAACAACTGAGTAAAATAAAACAACCAACTAAAGGAAATGTATAAAATAACAAGTTAAAATTTAAAATTAAATTATTAAAAACTTAAGGATTAATATATGAGATTTAGGAATAATTATGGAGAATATGACTCAACAATTAATACAATACATATAAGCAAAGAGAAATATAATTACAAAATGCTAACATATATAAACTAAACAAATGTTATATTTTTGTTGGACGGGTGTACCACTTAAACAACATGACATGATACACCCGTTACTAAATAATAGAGAATTTTCGAAACTACTTTTTTAAAGGAGCACTTTTTAAGACTGTCCTTAATCATTGGGTCTTTCTAAACCACCCCTTTCTAAAAGACTACTTTAAGGTCATAGTATGTGTGATATCTAAATTTCCCCTGCTACTCAAAAAGATAATCTACTAGATGTCAACGTGAAATCTAGTGAATTATTTTTTATTTTGAACAAAAAATTATCAATTGCCTTTGGTAACTTGCGTGGGCTACTGAAATAAAATCTGGCAGATATTGGTAAAAAACCTACTAAATTATTTATTTTTAATGGAAAAAACGACAATAGTTTTTGGTTACCGACAAAGGCAAACAAAGTGTAATTTGATAGATATCGATGCAAAATCCAGTAGATTATCATATTTTCTTCTTAATTTTTAACAAAAAGCACCAACCATTTTTGGTTTCTGGCATGGGCCATTAAAGTAGAATATAGCAGATGCTAGAACATGTTAGATTATCTCTTTTTTTTTTGTTATTTTTAATAAAAATGCCAATCGTTTTTTGTCGCTAGTACAGGACTCCAAAGAGAAATCTACCAAATAATAGAGTTGAATTTGATAAATTATTTCCCATAATCAACTAGATTTTCCCTTTTAGGTCACCAACATGGGTCGCTAAACCGATTATAATCTACTAGATGTCATAGAGGAATCTGGTAGATTACATTTCATAATTTGTTAGGTTATAAAATTAAACCAAAATTTTAAGGGAGAAAAATGACATTATCAAAATTACTCTCTAATGACACTATACACAAGTTCCATAAAGAAACAAAAGCAACAAATTGCCAAGAAACAAAAAACAACTGAAGAAAGAACTTCAAACACAATCTAGATCTAAAAACAAGTCCAAAATAAGATCAAATCTCAACAAAATATAACCAAAAATTAAAAAAATCTTAAAAATCATAATATCTACAGCACACAACCATCAGTTGATCTTGGCAACGATTAAAATCATAAATCCTAAATATAATCTACCAGACCATACTAGGTAAGATACATATTGCTTCCATAGGCATCAATCTTATCCATTTCTCATCAATCTCATTTGGAGATAAAGGGGCAGGGAGAGAAAAAGAGAATAAGAACTCTAGAGAACACCAGCATGAGTAGCAAGCTTAAATCACAATGAGCTTCATCGGCACCCCTATAGATCGTGAAAATGACTCTCTCAAACACTGAAGATCTCAAAATCGATGAACGACATTGCTGTTGGAAAACCAAGTACACAACAGAATTTTAAAAAATTTCAAACAGAGTATTTTCCAAAACACAAGTGAGACATACTATATACATAATTAATGACAAATCTTACTAACGTTTTGTATGCTGAAGTAGGCTCAAATCTATGTAGAGAATAACATTCCAAAAGAGGCTCAACCAACTGGTCTTTTTTGCTATTCACTATCTACGATTGGAGTGTAGGTGGTCACATGTCGTATAGCTTTTCCTCTGGTGACTCTCCTTCCAACCACTTGAGAAGACCTAGAACTAAAGTTTATGATGTTAAACAACAGCTTTCAGGGAGTTTTAGAGTTTCTTATACTAGAATACTCACTCTATGCTTCTCAACTGATCAAAATAACTGAGAAAACTTACCCCATATTTATAGTGGTCGAATATGGGATTAATCCCTATCAGATAAGGCCTCAAAATTTTAATCTGGATCAACTTCTGATGAAAAACATGTCTAAAACTTGTACACAGAGTATCACATATTGGCAGGTTGAGATTTCCCATCAGCCTACCGAACTTACTCCATCGACGGGCCGAACTAACGCATTAGTTTGTCAAATTTGCGATAATTTGATCCCTAAGAATATCTTATTTTTCACGCGAGATTTTTAGATAAAGCCTTAGTTTTAATTCAAATAATCTAATAGAAAAGTTATCTGATCAAAACAGTCATATCTAGATAATCTCATAGAAAATAAAATATTATCCAAATAATTCAACATGTTTATCTTGAACCAATTTACAAAATTAATTCAACCGATAAATTGAAATGAATTATTAAAATAATCTTATCAAATTTCAATCAATATAATAATTTAACATAAGCCACCAACATATAGGAAAAACATGCTATATCATTGCAAGATTTATAATGAGTTAGCAAAGTGGACCCGATGGACATATACAATTCAAATTTCTATAATTATAAAATACAATATTCCAAATACATATTTTATAATTATCAACTCTAACGCAACTCTACTAAAAGCTTAGAGCTACACTCTCGAACTATATAAAATTACAAAGCTTCATTAAGCCAACTATCCATGACATATCATAATGTGTCATATCCCCATAGGATATTCATAATCGGCTTAAGAATAAATTCTATTTTACCTTCCTGATTATTTTTATCATACATTTCATTATCACACCATTAGAATACTTACTATCCATAGATAGTAAACCATTTGATTACACCTATATATCCAACTAGTTAAGTGCTTCAGTATTCCAATCATAGGATAGCGCATATAAGAGAATATCATTAACTCTACAAAAATAGCTATGGATTTTCTATCTATGAATAACAAGTCTACGCAATCAAGAGTTATGTCTCCAACGTACCGGCATGCATACCATCATAAAGTCAGGATGCCACTCTTTGATACATCAAAAGACATAAGTAAAGATAACTGGCCCATAAGTCATTTCAAGATTAAGACACAACACATATGATTGTATAAAGTGAATCGATTTGTATAAATAGAATTGTTAATTAAAATCAATTCAACTTATGTCCTGATCCAATACATCGTCACCTATGACAATGCACCAATGTTTCTACTCGTAGAGTCCCACTCCAATGACCAAGAGAAGCCATCTCTCATTAGGAATATAGACAACATAACAATCTTAGCATAAATAAAGCGCCCAACCTTATTCTCTCGATTACGAATCTTTTGATTTAAACTATCACCTTTAAGATTCATGTCTTCCGTATAATCAGTCCATTATATGCATGATTCTTAAAGGTTTAGACTGACTATCTTAGACTTTTGTTTGCTTATTATATATTCAATAAAAATGAATATAAAGAGTACAATATTAGATGTATGAATAATAAATAAACTCTTTATTGATAAAATATCTCTAAAAGTTACTCCTTAAGGCATCATGTCTAACAGTTGCGATCTCCAACGGTAGAGATCATAGATCCACGGAGGAGACAACGATCTTTGTTCTCTGAGCCAATCTTTGAACAACATTGCAATTTCAATTAAGAAGTGCAAGCAACACTTTCTTTCTAATTTTCTTTTTACAATCACTACATTCATCGTCTTATGGATTCCACTACCATATTTTTTGTTTAAATAATAATTATGCTAGTGGATTTCATGTATCAGACAATAAAAAAAGACAACGTAAATGTAACACCCCAAAGTTAATTAAATGGTATTAGAATGCTAAATGGTGAATTAGTGTGCCCTAATGAGTATTTTAAATTTAATTTGAATGTTTTGTGAAAATTTAGTAACCTTGTATTATTTTACTCTTTTAATGATTTTTAATTATTCTAGATTGTTTTAATTGTTAATTTAATTTTCAATGAAGCAATTTGATTTTAAAAATAGTGTGTTGCTGCATACAGTTTTATACAACTGCTTTTTCTTTTTCTCTATTTATTTTTCCTCTCTCTCTTCCTCTCATTTTCTCTCTCCTCTCTCTCGCGCATCTCTCTCGTCTCTCTCTCTCGGTTCTTCTTACTCTCTCTCATCCTCTCCCTAAAATTTTTGAAACAAAATTTGTTTTCAAGCTTTGGGTTAGAAGATTGAAGGCTCAGGAACGAGATTCAACAACAAAAACATCGTTTTCAAGCTTCGATTCAAGGTTAGTTTTCAAACTTTCAAAACTTTTTATATTTTTCAAATTTTCTTCTATTTTGAAATCTAAGAGTTTTTAAGCTTAGAAAAGCTTTAATCTAGCTTAGAGTAACTTAGATTAACTAGGATTGAAACTTTATTTCATCAAAAACGGATTGAAATCAAGATTTTTCATTTTTCCTCTATTTTCTCTATTTTCAGATTTTTGTGAAAATCTCGTTTAAAACTTGTTTTAATCCATTAAAAAGTGTTCTATTATGATTTTCTATTGTTTATGATGATTATCCATGCCTGGGAATTGAGAAAAACAGGTTGGATTGAAGATTGAGACTCGGGAGGTCGAGAACCCGTGCGTGGAAAATTATAGAATTTTCCCAGATCGGCAGGCCGAACTTCATGTTCGGCAGGCCGGATTCAAGGGATCGGCATGCCAGATTCATCAGACCGGCAGGCTGAACCTGGAGATGTTCGGCCGACTGGACCTGCTCTTCTAACAAGCCAAACTGTCCGGTTCGGTAGGCCGAACCAGGGCGACCGGCAGGCCGACCGAGCATGGTGCAGTTTTGTGATTTTTCACCCGTTTTCATTGTTTTGAACCCCGATTGAAATTTCAACTTTATAAAATGATTTTATAAACCAAAAAGGCACACTAGGACACCATGAGATGATTTAGTACCATAGGATACCTCGGGTTAGATACTAATGAACTAAGTTACTATGCATTTAGGAATTGTGCATGGATCCGCGGAGCTAACGTATAGCGGACAGGGATTACGGTGTGGGACATCGTCATGGATATCGAGGTAGGACTTCTACCCCTTCTTTGATAGCCAGTTTTAAATATTTTGGCCTCAAAGGGATTCTTACGAAAATGTTTTCAAATGATTTGTTGACAAAATATTTCTATTAACTGTTTTCTGAAACAATAGATTGAGGTGGATTTCATAATAAACCTCATAATAAATATAAATGATTAGATCTGGTAAAGAAGATATTTTAATAATCAAAGA